>OVAN01010863.1:0-15273 GCA_900406275.1 Anastatica hierochuntica
TTTATAACCTACATTACAGAGACTTATCGGTCTGAACTCCGCCATTTTCCGCGGTCTACCCGTTTTCGGCATAAGACATATGTTTGTCATATTCAACCTTTCATCCAGAAGATCACCGGCTAGCAACTCATTAGTTGTTTTAACCAAATCACCCTTCAGAATATCCCAAGATTCCTGAAAGAACAAAGCTGTCATCCCATCTGGCCCTGGGGCCTTTTCCGGATACATTAAGAAAAGAGCCTCCTTAATTTCGACCTCAGTAGCCGGTTGAACAAGTACCTTATTCATCTCATCAGTTATAACTGGTTTCACTGGCTCCAACACCGATTCAAAGTCCTGGGGATTGGTCGAGGAAAATAGGATACTGAAATAATCAGTCGCTACCCGCTCCAGCTTTATTTTACTCTCAACCCAGTCACCATCTGGATCCTCCATTCCCAATATCTGATTTCGTGCACGACGTTGTTTAGTAATAGCATGGAAAAACTTAGAATTATTATCTCCCTCACGCAACAACTGATTCCTGCTTTTTTGTTTCCAAAACGTTTCCTCATCTCGGTATGCCTGACGAAGTTCAGAAGTCTTCTTATCTAGATCTTCCTGAGTCTTAGTATCGTCCTCTTGTAACACCTCCAATTCTTGGATCAGCGTATTTATCTTCTCCTTTTGAAACCCGGAGTTCTCGTGTCGCCACCGCGATATCGACTTCCGACATTTACTTATCCGATCTACAAGCCCGATGCCCGTATCGCTTTCCAAACCGTTCCATCCATCCACTATGATCTACTTAAACCCTTGTTTTCCAATCCATCTCTTATCAAAAGGAAAAGATTTCCTCGGCCGAATATAAGTATCCATAAAACTCGCTACTAAAGGTCGATGGTCCGAACCTACGAGGGCCAGATATTCTGTTTTGGAGTATGTAAACATACTATGCCAATCCGCATTTCCCAAACATCTATCCAGGCGGCATCGAATGATATTATCTCTCCGTTTACCCCTCCATAATAGAGGGTTACCTTTATACGGGAAATCCTCCATCCCACACACTGAAATCATATTATTAAAAGATACAAAAGAAGATGCTGGCCTAAGCCTCTCGCCTCCTTTCTCATGATTACCGGTAATCTCATTAAAATCCCCAATCATTAACCACAGATCATCTCGAGCCGTACTAATCCTCATTAAAGTTTCCCAAACATAATCCTGATTTCCCATGACAGGGTCGCCATACACAAAACTCATAAAAATTCGTTTATCGTTCCACTTTGCCTCAATATCGATTAGCCGATTACTCGTAGACAGTATTTTAACAGAAAAATCATCATTATAACCCCCACTCAAACCCAAAGGATCAACCGTAATTAATTTATTATAACCGAAATGGAATTGCATATCCTGCATAAAATTAAAACATTGCTTAGTTTCAGACAAAAATAAAAAATCGGGCCGATATTTCCCCCAAATATCATGGAGATAATTCACTTTCGGAGATGTACCCGCCCCCCGGCAGTTCCAACTTAAAACTTTCATGGGCGAGCCGGTGGTTCCGGGAGAGCCACCTTCCCAAGTCTTTCATTACCACCTTTCAACTTAGCAGCTCCCATGCCTCCTTTTGATGTACCCTTACCTGGACCCCCTGCTTTTGCACCTGTTTTACGACGCGGAGAGGTCACCAAAAGTACATTCATCTTCTTGGATCTCACTCCTTTTATTTTCGGCGTGCCCCTGGGTTGGTTTTTTTCTGAACAGGCACTGCCTCCGTAGCTTTCTCCGTCCCCATTGAGTTCCCAGTCACTGCCTCCATAGTAGCCAGTTCCCCCTTATTCACTACATCAACAACAGCATCCGACTCCGTTAAATCCGATCCCATCAGTAGACCCATACTTTCTTCAGCTTCTTCCTCTATCACATAATCACCTAAAGTCTCATCGTAAAGTAACCCCTCATCATCTACATTCCCCTCTGTGTCCACATCCTGCATCATATCATCTAAATAAATGCATTATCCTCTAGATCATTATCAAGATTGAGCTCACCATCTTCCAACTCTGGATTAATATCAACCCCATCACCATCATCCCCCTCGTGACCTACTAAACCAGTATCTGGATTCTCATCACCAGGTTGGCCAGAAGCAACCATGAGCCCCTCCTGTGAGACCTTCGTCAAGTCACCAGAGATCGGTACATCCTCTCCAACCTCCTCCCCCACTTCACCAACCTCATCTGTCGCCTCCACTAGCAGCGGAATAGCCTCCACACCCGCCACCGAGAAACCCGCAGCTCCACCGGACGACTCACCCACAGCTTGACCACCTGCGACGCTAGCCACCTGATCGCCATCACCATACACCATCACACCCCCCATCTCTGGCCCGATAAACTTGTTGCCTGCTCCCAGTCCGCAGATAAGTTCCTCGATTTCCACGCTCTCTGCGACGATAACCCGAGACAGGATCATATCTTGGCCTCCTTCCCCTGGTACTGCCCTGCGGAGCCACAAAATTCCGTGATCCCCATGCCCTACTCTCTCGCGGTTTCATGACTTGTTGATGAACATAATCTGGCTCTCCCCGCTGCTGCCCGTCGACACGATGAACCAAGACAACTTCTGAATAGGTCAAAGCCCGTCTAACCGAAAATCTCTCCTGGACCCCGCCCTGAACCGTCTCTACCGCAGGGTCCCTACCTGCATCAGCACCATGACCATCTCCTGGCTCACGTAGAAGAGTGGTCTCACCATCTAAAACCCTCTCTGGACACCTCTCAGAGTCATGACACAGACTATTACATAAAAGGCAGTAATTGAACAGCTTCTGATACTGTAGGTTAATCACTGTTTCATCCCATCCGTCGAACTCTACCTCAGTCTCGAAACACAACGGCTTGGACCCGTCAACCGTAACTCGAATCATGCCAGCTTCCAAGTCAGTTTCACGCCACACACCGATGCCATCTGCAATGCTCTGAAATGTAGGTTCAGCTTGGAAATGGTCCGGTACGCCCAGAACCTTAATCCAGAAAGTGATCTCCGACGGAAATTCCCGATGAACCACCGGTTGCCACCTTACCAAGGAGACCATCCAATAATCAAAATGGAATGGTTCCATTCTAAGAACCACCTCAATATCCTCCTCCCTATGAAAATTGAACTTAAACCTCCCCTGACCCAAATCATAACCATTTACCCTGTTCTCCACCTTCCAAATTTTGGGCATAATGTTCAGCAGACTCTTAACACTTTGAGCCTACAGGTTCATAACACGACCAATAAGAGACCTCGCGCATCCCTTGATCAGATCAGTATTATCGAACCTTGGGATCTTAATCTTCTTGACCCCCTGTCCCTTGCTGCCTTTAGCAACATTGCTAGCCTGAGACATGATCTCTGAGGAAGGAAAAAACAGAAGAGAGAGCAGAAAGCTATAGAAGATAGTATTGCCGAGAGAAGCCTATGACTGCTTACTGCTACTTTGATCCTCCTTATAAACCCTTGACCTAACCTCAAGCCGTGATCAATTTCTATGATCACCATATCCTCCACTTTCTAAAAACCAACCGAAACAAATAATCCACCAGATCTTTTCTTGATCCTCCCCGAATATTGAAGATACCCTGTGAATAGCAAAATCCCTTATAAGATCTGTGATTGCAATCTTCGTTAACTAAGGAAACACCAAGCAATCCCAATTAAATACGCATCAGAAATCTTCCCCCACAATAATCTTGAGTTTCGATATAACTTCCTGAGGAGCCTCAAAAGCCACCCGCTTTCACCAGTCACTCGTGAGACCCAATTAGCGACCGGCCCAATCTTCACCTCTTGTGATGCCCAACTCTGATCACCACCGGAGAGCAACCTACAAACCCACCGAGAGGTTCCCCTCAAGCTACATCGCCACCACCGCAAAACCTTAGCCCCGACACACCACACATGATGAGGGCTCAGGCTACCAGATACCTGAAGCCATAAAAACTTCGGGGAAGCACTCTAGCTCTTACGCCAAACCTCCATACAACTTGCGATCCTCTCTCCCTTGTTTCCCATCCACCGCAAGCACCAAAAGCCCCATAGAGACAAGGAAGTCAACACGATCCCTGCCCACCAGATCTCCAGAGAACGCCCTGAGACCATCGCCCAGTCCCGTCGGTCAAACAAGCCGCCGGAATTAGAAGGAAGGCGACGCAATCGCCATTCCTTAGGGTTTAGATTTTTTTTTGGTTATTATTGGAGGTGCTCTTACTTGAACATAATATTTTTTGATCAAAAAAATATTTGAAAATTTTACCTCCCTATATTATATTAATATTATTTTTGTGAAACCTAAAAACTAACATATGTTTTTTTTGTTACACTCCAAATTCACACATGTTATTTAGACCATCACCAATGTATTCTTCTATTTTTTTCTTTATAATAGAAAATTTCTATAACAGAGGTGAATTTCTCTCCAATATACTTTCCTATTTTTTCCTCTAAAAAAGAATATTCTTCAAAGATTTTTTTAAATTTTACAATTAACACCTTATACTTATAAATGTTGAAAAGTAACCCATTTATTATAACTTTTAGAAAATTTTCATAAAGTTGCAATGTTATTTAAACCAAATACTTTATTATAAAAAGACATTATAGAAAAATAATAAAACAAAGTAGATATTATCTAACTATGTGAAACTTTAAATAATTAAACTATAATTAATAATTTTAGTTTTAAATATAAAATTTAAATATCATTTGTTATATAAAAAGTTAGACTTTAAAATAAAATAATAATATTTTTTATTTATTTTATTTATAATTGGAAAAAGTAAAAATTATTATGTAAAAAAAAGTTATGTTTTATATGTAAAAAAATTATTATTTCTCATAAACATGTATTTTAGTTATAATTACAAAAAGTTAAAAGACCATTGTGTAAATAAAAAAAATATGTCTCTATTATAGAGGAATGCTATTTTCCCCCTAAATACAGAGGAAAAAATAACAATCTCTATTTTAGGAGAAGAAATAGCGATAGATTGGAGTAAATTTAACTCTATTATAGTATATAGAGTCAAAAGTAGCAACGAGTTGGAGAAGCTCTTAACCAACCAATAAATTTGAAGCGTGATCAAATTTTGAGAATTAGCCAGACAACAAGGATTCTTCTATTCAAATAATATATGAACCTCTCGTTTACCCAATTGGTCAATGTATTAAGGATAAATATTCACATTGAAAATTGGAAGGGATATTAAGTAATATATATGAGACATAGATCAATCTATTTATTGTCGATTGGTTAACATCATATCAGAATCTAGTTTCACGATCTAGTCTAATATAATTTATCAAATCCAAATATTGGTTCTTCAAATCATACCCAAAAATATCAAACTTTATGGCCAAGAGAGTCATTACCTTGAGGAGACGTACTAGGGAGAAACATTTCACATAGAGATTGTAATAGATTGTTAAATATTAACATAAGAAAAATGGACCAATACATTCATTACAAGTTGATTTTAAATTGAAAATCAATGTAATTTAACACAATGAACCTCTCTAAATCCACAAGCACCTTGAAATTGCTTTCAGAACATGAGAATATATATATCCTTTAATCCGATCATTGAAACTAAGCTTCTACAAGAAAATCAACAACTGCTTTCAATTGTTTGTGAAACATACAAATAAAAGAATATACTAAGTTCCCATTAGTTCTAAAGCATAAAGCAAAAGAAACCATGGAATGAAGGGTTTCAATCTTCACAATCATATCATCTCTTTTATCACCATGTTCTACTACTTTTATTTTTAAAATGTAGTTTAGACATGTATTATCCAACCAAATAGATGGTGGTCTAACAGTAATAAAAAAGAGAGGAACTTTTTGTATTTCGAATTCAATCTTTTTCGAAAAAGAAATGTCTATTTTAAATTGGAATATCTAAAATCTGACTCCAGATTTACTTCCTTGTCACTCAGTGAAAACAATTTATAGGGACTAGGACTATGTCCGCGCTACGCGCGGATTGGGGTTTACGATATTTTGATTTTTAGTATTGTTGTGTGATTTATTCCCCTTGTCTCTTTTAGGTGGTTTTTAGGACTTATTTATGTCTTATTTTGAGAGGATGTAACATTGAGAAATTAACTAATGTGAATATGAATGAGTAGCAAATGATAAGATGTTAAAAATAGAGAAGAAGTTCAAAAGGAGTAGTTGAAATCAAAAACTAAATCGATGATCATTAGTTTAAGGGTGATATTTATAATAGAGGGTTCACTTATACTTTGTATATATCAGCTTGGAATTATCTTTTGTAGATTTTCGAATTCTATTGTGATTTGGTAACGTAACACATTTTTTCCATATTGAAATCTCAAACAAAAAAAATCAATAGCAAACAAAAAAATAAAATGTTTATGTAAGATCATTCCATACAAAAAGGTAAAAATGATTAATTTTGTGTCATAATTTTTTTTTAAAAATCTTCAAACACTCAAAATTTTACTCATTTTATGATAGAAGACATGCTTGCAAATATGGTTGCTCTTGAGAATTCTTACAATCATTCCTCATCATCTTTGTCTTCTTCTTCGTCATCATCGTCATTAGAATTGCCTTCTTTACCCTTGAGTTTGGATTCTGAAAAAATTTATTAGACAGACATTAACATAATACCAAATACTTTATTTCACAATATCTAATCTTTCATCTAGTTAAAGTAATTATGCACGTCGGCATAATCATAGACGCAATAAAGCACTTTAACCAGAGAACTCAACTAAACAAAACAAAATTACATAATAAAAATTTTACCTCATCGTCTCCATCAGAGTCTCCCTCAAGATCCTCTTCATCAGAATCCTATAAAGTTGCAATATACACTTTTTACCAAAATTGTTTGGTTTGCACGTATGAAATATAATTTTTTATTGTTTTCCAAATTAGTGTTGACTTTAGAGAGAGTTGGTTTAAGAATCTTTAAAAGTATAATTTGAAAACTGAACTATGTTTTTAGAATTTTGTAAAATAACATGTTCGTCATCTAAAAGACAATAACATGAGTTCTCAGGATTTATAACTATGAAATATAATATTTATTTTGACTATATTAATTTGAGAATAAGAATATAGTAAATTTAGAACATAATATATTCATTTAATAATATTCATATAGATATTAAATAACAACATATTCAATTAATTTCACGATTGCTTATACATTAGCTAATCTATGAACTCAAATAATCTACACATTTTTATATTTATTATTCTTTTCTAGTTTAAATCTAGAAATAAAATTATTCATAAGAGTATTATCAGATCTGTTAGTCTATGTATTATAATCTTATTTTATTAGTATTATGTAATGTTGATTTTATTTAAATTATGTTTAGTTGGTTATGTTTTTTAAAATTTTTTTTTGTTCATGTGAATATATATTACAATTTAACATAATCATATGTAAAAAAAAGAAAGCAAATGTTTTATGAGGGGAATTTGGTAATTTCTTGTGGAAATAAGTAATTTTAAAACTTTTTAAAAAAGAGATTAGTTTTCAAAATGAATAATCTAATAATACACAAACACTTAGGATAAATGTAATTATTATTTGAATTTTTAGTTTTTACTTCTGACTTATGTGGTATTTTAAAGAAAATTGTCTTGGGCTAACCATCTTAGGCACGGTAAATTATGTTTGGTAATTACTGGTGTGAAATTAGAAATATAGAATCTACATTTTGTTTTTAGTAAAGTTCATTATGAATCTATTTAAACAAAAAACAGTCCTTAACCAATTGTTGGAAAGAGATTTTAAATTTGAATTTGACTTCGATGCTAAATGTTAATGTGGATCATTGCTTATTCTTGACTACATAGTCTATTACGAACAATAATGCATAAGTATAGCTAAAACCAACCAAATTATACAGAATTTAGAGTTTCTATTTTGTTTTTTCTTGTTAAGAGAAAGAGTTTCTCTTTTATTGGATCGTCAACAATGACAAATGATTAGTTATTATATAGGTAGAGTTCGCTTGCAATTAGCTAAATTATACGTAAGCACTTATCAGTGAATTATTTGTTCTAGCAAAAATATGAGTTACAATTAATATTATCTCTGTTTCAAAATGTTAGATGTTTTAGTGAAAAATTGTATCATAAAGATAAATACTTTTTTATGTACTTTTTAGTGAGTAATAATAATGAGTTATTTTTTTTAGAAATTACGAATGAAATTATTTGTTTAAATTTATAGTAAATTATGGAAAGGATGTATTTATTGTTGAACTTATGTTTTTTATAATTTACGTGAAAATTTTTGAAACGTCTATTATTTTGAAATGGGTGGAGTAGTTTTTTTGAAACTTAAATTCTCTCCCCTTCCAAACCCAACTCTCTGTTGTCTATTTTTTTGTCACCAATTGGTAGACATTTCTAAGCGAGGTTTGTTTTAAAGAAAATTGAGGGGTGACGTAACAACTTCTCCCTAGATTTAGAAAGCCTGGTGTGAACAGTTTAGAACTGTTCAAATATTTTTTTCATTTAGGATTAGGATTAACTTCGAGCTACGCACTGTCCAAAAATTTATCGGCTTGATATATTTTTTAAATGTTATGTGCATCTTTTTCTTCAGTGTATGATTACGCACTCAACCATCACAATTCACAAAATTTTAAAATCTAAACGCATATTCTAATGACCTTATGCCAATGTAAAAATGCCCGCAAAAAAGTAATCAGTAGCTGTTAACCTTTCTTATATTGGATTTGATAAATTGTTTGCTATTAAATGAAAACCAAAATGTTTTACAAAGTCTTTTTGATAGTAGCCAAATGACCCAAATATGAAACACAATCAAGTTGATAATTGAATTAATGAGCTTCTGTCCAGCTTTGTCATCACTCTTTTTCTTCCTTGCACAGATAGTGGAACCTTTTAACTTACAACGATAGTGAATTTCAATTTTTTGGGTTACATCACTCCTTGGATGATCACGTTATCATCACTCCTTCGATAGTGGAACCTTTTAGCTTTGTCATCACTCCTTGGATGATCACGTTGTAGCGAGCCATAGTTGCATCAAGAAGGATCTAAGAGTTTGATTGTTCTTCCTGAAGCTTAAAATACGGTTTCAGATTTGAAGATCCATGTCTTTGACGATTGAATCCGAGGTTCTGAATCTTCCTTGGTGAAGCCTTTAATTCCTACCATATGCGATAAATGATCGATTGCCATGTGATTCCTCTCTGACCATACACATTAAACATATATTTTTTTTTTGTTTTACTGGACTTTGTCACTATCAAAACACAATAGAAGAGAAAAACCATATACCATGAAAGCTAATTGCCAATGCTTTAGCTTCGCTTCTTGCAGTTGTCCAAAAAAAAACTTCACTTCTTGCTCTTTTTTCCTTCTCATTCTCACCACATCATTTTAACCTCTAAAAAGACATTGCCATATATGATAATTACGGAAAGCAAATATCCATAATCCATGGTGAACATGTCCTTCCCAACTTTTCCAAACTGGAAATTTTCTCGGAAGACTGCCCTGTTTCGCAATCACTGACCGCCACAAGCTGGATATTCTTAACCGAAGCCACTGTGACTCTACCATGGAAATTTAAGAACCAACAATGTAGTTGCTTGTGCCAACATGGAGTCTTGTTGCTTAGTACCAGTGGTGGGTCTCTCGGGTTGTTGCTTGAGTCTCTGCAGGATGCATTGCTGCTGCGTACCGGCTTTGAATGAGACCTAAAGAACTCTGATGATGATGACCTGAGTGTATAAGGAACTTATGGATGCTAAAGCCTGAAGCTACTCCTCCTCGAGGCTCCACAACGCTTGCAGATATTGTGGCTCCTCCAGGCTCCACTACTGCTTCTCGGAGCTTATGAATGAGACCTAAAGAACTCTGATCATGATGATGACCGAGTGGTTAAGGAGCTTATTGATGCTGAAGCTACTTTTCCTCGAGACTACTGAACATCTTCTCAATCCCCTGTTGTTATACCATCACGAGATTATGCAATTCAGAATAAGATCAAAAGACTACAAAAGATCTCTCATTTTCAGAATGTGAAATTGTTTTAACCGAGATCCTAAGATGTTTAACTCGTATGCAATGTGAGCGACATGACAACTTGCCTGAGGAACTCTATGTGAAGCTTTCGAATTCAATCTTTTTCGAAAAGGAAATGTCTATTTTAAATTGGAATATCTAAAATCTGACTCCAGATTTACTTCCTTGTCACTCAGTGAAAACAATTTATAGGGATGTAACTTATAAAACTATAATATGTAGAAACTTTTTTTTTTGGGTCAAATAATATGTAGAAACTAGAAACCGTTCTTATTCCAGTTCACTTGTTTGTGTTGGTGTTATGCAAATGGGTCTTAGCCCACTAAAATGGCCCAGTTGAAAAAGAATAGACGCCGTGCCGTTTCGTTTATTCTCTAGAAAGCTGTGTTCCGTTTTTCGTCTTATTGTTTACATTACAATAAAGACAACTTCTCTAATTACTCATCACCACGTTGCGAACATCCGATCCACGTCTCTCTCCAAATCTCCCTGCGCCACACAGAATTCTCGATTTCGCAGCAACCTCCGATCGTTAACGGCGATCGCCGACACCCGGTAAAGATGAACGACGGAGATGTGTCGAGGCAGATCCAGCAGATGGTGAGGTTTATCCGCCAAGAGGCGGAGGAGAAGGCAAACGAGATCTCAGTTTCTGCTGAAGAAGTAAGTTCTTATTCTTAGTGGATCTAATTGAAATCTGTCTGTTTGCGTTTCTTCCATTTCGTTTTTGGTGTACAATGATCCCCAGCCTTTTTTTTCATCGATCCGGTTGTTTCAAATATCTGTAGGAATTCAACATCGAGAAACTGCAGCTAGTTGAGGCGGAGAAGAAGAAGATCAGGCAAGATTATGAGAAGAAGGAGAAGCAAGCTGATGTGCGCAAGAAGATGTAAGTGTTCAATTGATTAACTGATTGTCTTGTTTCTGATTTTCACACTCTTTGATCTTGATTTAGTTTAAGCTGGATCGCCTTATGTTCTAGATTCCAGTGTCTCTGGCATTTGAAATGTAGAAGCCTATATAGTATAGAAGATTTGAAGTTTTCACTTGGGTTTAACTTGTGATTTGCATAGTTTCTCTTGATTGATGAACGAACAATACTCGTTTTGTTGTTGTTGTTGATGATGTTGTATTTGTTATTCGTGTGAACAGAACTGTTGAATACTTCAGCATAATAACAATGCCATATATGTTTTTTTCCTCAGTGATTACTCGATGCAGCTAAATGCATCAAGGATCAAAGTTCTTCAAGCACAGGATGATATTGTCATTGCCATGAAAGACCAAGCAGCTAAGGATCTTCTGAACGTGAGTAGCGATGAGAATGCCTATAGAGAGCTTCTTAAGAATCTAATTGTTCAGGTTAGTACTTAAATAAAAACAGATACTTCCCTCTTACAGTCCATACTTGACATTAGATTATGTAATTTCTTTCTGTGACTCTGATGGGAATAACAGATTTGTTCTTGTGTTGTTGCAGTGTTTGCTTCGGTTGAAAGAACCTTCTGTGTTGTTGCGTTGTCGTGAAGAGGATTTGGGTTTAGTTGAATCTATTCTTTATGACGCAAAGGAGGAGTATGCTGCTAAAGCAAAGGTTCATGCTCCGGAGGTTACTGTGGACACAGAAGTTTTCCTTCCTCCTCCTCCTTCATCTGATGATCCTCATGCTCTCCACTGGTAAAATTTCATCATTACTTTTAGCATTACACGGAAAATAACTTTATCCCGTAGTTATTATTTTCGATGTTTAGAAGAAGACATTGTCAGTGTTTGAGGTCCAGCTTTATAAAATAGTTGTTTGCTGAACATTTTTATAGCTCTGGAGGTGTTGTGTTGGCTTCTCGTGATGGGAAAATCGTGTGCGAGAACACACTTGATGCGCGTCTTGATGTTGCATACCGCATGAAACTTCCAGTGGTAAAATAAAAAATCCTTAATCCGCATAGCTTCTTCTTTTTATTTGGTTAAATTCCGCATAGATTCTTTCTTTTCGAACTTTCGGGCTATCTGGTTCACTCGTTTTGTGTTTGCACAGATCCGTAGGTCGTTGTTCGGCCAAGTTGCTGCTTAATGAAAGAAGAGAGAAGGGGAGAGATGTGATTCAAACCGGTTCGTGTGTTTGGTTATATTACCCATTTGGGAAAGATATATATCTCTTTTGTTTTGATTCTTTTGTATTCTGCAAACTTTTTACGTTGGTGTCTAAACTCCGTCGAACTCTTCATTTCCGAGTGTCGTTGTTTTCCTCTTTTCCGAGTGTTGTTATCATGTTCTATGAAAAAATAAAATTTCTGTTCTGCGATTCTATAAAAATAAAATAAAGAAACAATAAATTTCTTTCTTAAATACTATATTATTTTCTTAAATTTAGGAATCATTATATTTCGGTTCATGTATATATCCAAATTACACGAAAGTAAAACTAAAAATTTATGAAATTTGGGTTAATTGGTTAAAAAGAAAGTTTAATTTTGATAGTTATAATAAAAATAGTCACGTAGTCTGTTGAATATTTTGGTTAATTTGGATGCAAACATAACATATATTTTTGGATTTATGATTTTATTTTTGGATATTGTAGATACATTCTTTGATTCTTAGAGATTATGACTCATTCCAATATTTAGCATTTTCGATTCGGTTCAGCTTGCATTTGCTTTTGCATTTGCTCACCCCTAAACCCATCCATAGATCGGAATTTTAAACCAATATTACGGCGATTTATCCCTCTTAAACTACAAAAATCAGTCTCAGTCAAAACGTATGTGCCGACAGCGATTTATCCCTCTTTGAACAGTTGAGCACAGCTTCTATTTTCCTCAGTGTGCCGCGCCACCGCCGGATTTTCTCCTCGCCGACGGTGGCTGTCTCTCTTTCCCCTGTGCTTGTATAGGTTTGCCTATTTCTCTTCTCCCTCTTTTGTGCCTTCTGTTTGTTTGTTGTGAGAGTGTGCGTGAAGGTTCCTTTCCGGCGTGAGCTACGGTGGACTTCNGCGGCGAGGTTCTAGTGGAGGAGAGGAGATGGGTCAGTTTGTGTTTCGGATATGTGACCTGATGTGGTGCCGCGAGTTGTTGGAGTTATTTCTGATCTTGTGCTTCGTCGACAAGTGCTAGACTCGGATTTGGTCTCTGATCCTCGTTTTGTTGTTGTGGTATTTATGTTTTGTTTATCTCAGCTTGGTGTAAGTTGTAGTAGTTTTTTAGGCGGGGTAATTACTTAGGAGGTGAACTAATAGTGGTCGTTGGAAGCCTGTCTAGGAGTGTAGGTCGATTAGTGCGCTGTAGAGTCCAGGTTGCGGCTTGGCCTTTAGTATTCGTCGTTCTCTATATCTTAGGCTGGGGGTGTTTAGTGTTTGTATTGTTTAGGGAGTTAGCGGGTCGTGAGTGAGGTGTGCTCGTCCTACTAGCTAGGATCGACGGTTTGTTTCCGGATCCTCAGTAAGGAAGAGAGTAGAGCGTGTAAGAATCATTAGGTGAGATCAAATATGTTAAGGATTAAATGTGTTATGGCCATTAATTAAAAAACCTATTTTGTAGTGTTCACTTTGTGATAAAGGAAAGGTTATGGGCATAAGTGTTATGAAATATTAATATGTGGATACCTTTGGCAATTTCTAGTTTGATGAGGGGCCGAACTAGAAATTGATTCTCTATAAATAGAGGGTTATGGTCCCCAAAGCAACCCTAACAGAAAATACAGAAACTCTCTGCATCTCATCACCAGAGATCTAAAGTCATTCAGGGTTTGCTTTGGAAGATTCATTCCCTAATTCATTCAGATCCCTAAGCATGAATTCATCAGGTACGCTTCCGCTTTCGTTCTTATTAATCAGAAACTGATATAAATTATGGTTTATAGATTGAATAAATCTAACAATTGGTATCAGAGCCACCATATTCAGTTTATGGTTAATATTAAGGTTTTTTCTCACGATTTTCGAATTTATTTATTTATTTTTAAAAATAAATTCGAAATTATTTTTGGTAAAAGTTTTGGATTGTTGAATCTGAAATTTTCTTAAAGTTTATATTTAAATAAAGTATTCTGGATCTGTGTTTTTCTGTTTTGTGTTAGATCTATGAATATACATGTTTACATCTAGTATTTTGGTGATTTATTCTAGAGAAAAATATGTATGAAATTTAGATCTAAAGTTTATGTAAAATTATATTTAAAGTGTAAACTCCTCTGGTTATAATTTTCGAAATTAAGGAAATAATTTTCGAAAATTTTGAGTTTATTTTCTGGAAATTTTGGAATTTTTCCGGACAAATTTTTTTTTTATCAGATCTGGTTTCATATCCGTTTTTCCAGTCTGGCTGGAACTTCTGTTTTTTTTTGGTATCTGTAAACCCTAAGGCTGCAGACAAACCTAGATGAGCCTATTTAAATGATTAGGCTCAAACCTGGTTTCTAATTTAAATATTATTTTTGTTTTAAATCAGTTGGACCTATTTTAGTTTTAAGCCCACTCCAGCTTTTAATAAGGTTGTTTAAAAAACGCATAAACTGAGATTCAATCCCTGGTCGCGTGAAGAAAGCTGGCCTTCTTCCCTGGGTCTATAGCCACTTTGCTACACTAATTTTCTTGCATATAGAACCCTCAAACTCTTTGTTATTTGTATGTGCAAGAATAAAGTTCAGTTTTAAATCAATAAATAAATTTGATTGTACAAGTTTAATATTAGAAGTGGATTAATTATATCAAGATGTCGGCCCAAAGGAAGACCTCTCTTGAAAATATTTTCCATGAAAAATATTAAATGATGTATGTATGTAAATTTATGCGGATATAATTCGGCCGAAAGGAAGATTTATGTTTGGCCAAATTTACATATATACGTGTGTGTATTTTCATGCGAATATTTGATCGGCCCAAAGGAAGGTTCAATATTTGTCTGAAGTACACATACACCTGTGATGATAAACACGTGACAATTATATGGTCTTAAACATGTGAATGATAAATCGGCCCAAATGAAGGTTTATTATTTATCATGAATTATTGTCAGTGTTTGATCGTTACAACAAGAGTACCGCTAGTAGTTAATATTACTGTCCAAAGACTTGATATTAATGTTACGTTTGGTATTTTGGATGGGATATGTACAATTGTTTGAAATTTATTATTGATTTTTTTCAGTTAGTGAGTTATTAATTAGGTTTTGTTCTCTCTTTTCCAGCAAACG
>OVAN01010864.1:0-15271 GCA_900406275.1 Anastatica hierochuntica
ACTAGAGACACACCTTCGAGGATCTTGACATAACTCTCAGAGACATACTACAAGAATCAAATATATTAGCAAAACATAAACCATTTGGGGTAAAACAGTTCGACTGGGTGACGACTTCCGCCATACTTTACCGGTCATACCACAAGGAACAATAGCATATATGGTATTGACATCTATTAGCCAATCATATTTGTGGGGACAATGTGAACTACTAATGCTAGAGAAGAATATGAGACTACATTAATCAGGAAAAAAATTTGCATCACGGTTACTTGATTTTGGAGACTGGTACTGCCGCAATGAGCAATACCCAAGCTACAATGAACGATCTTGATGGGGAAATGATATTTGTTCTGGGAAACTTTTTCATGGACAATAGTGGGCACCCAGTTGAAAAATAGTGGTTACATCACTTTCATCAAACAACGACTACATGCTCAACAAATTTCCAGAGAACTAAAAGAATTTTGAAGTGTTGATACTTACGAGAAAGCCGAAATAGTTGGCGCAAAATATGGTGCAATGTACCCTATTGAATATTTAACATCACTGGAGTTCCCTGGACTCCCAAAACATAAACTCAAGCTCAAAATAGACGTGTCCATTATGCTCCAACAAACATAAACCAAAGAGAATGACTATGTAATGGAACAAGGCTAACTATCACCCAATAGAGCGAGAGGTTAATCGAGGGGCAAATAATCACGGGGGCAAATACTGGTCAGAAGGTCCTAATACCAAGGATTGTTTTATCACCGCCTAAAACGAATCACCTTTCACACTGCGTGGACGCCAATTCTCAATTAGGGTTTGCAACGCGATGACTATAAACAAAAGTCAAGGACTAAAGCAAATACTCATATACTTGACCACGCCAGTCTTCAGTCATGGAAAACTTTATGTTTCTCCTTCAAGAGTCACAACTCCACAAAGACTGCACATCTTACAAGGAGAAGTAGAACCAGAAGAAAGCGTGAGGAATATCGTCTACAGATAAATTTATAACGGATCCGAGAAAAAAAGACACATTGTACTAAATCCATAATATAAACTACAAGAATAAAAAATAACATAGCGTACAATGCAGGTTATATTAGAAGAAGATGGACAATCACTTCATAATGAGAGAGAAAAAAGTGCACAAATTACATGGTAGAAAATCACCTAAACAAAAAAGTTATATATCTAATACTAAAGAAACATTTGCTCCCATTTACAAATTACTAAAGGAACAACCTACAATTGCGAGACCGACATTCTTGCTATGTANTAAAGGAACAACCTACAAATGCGAGACCGACATTCTTGCTATGTAAAAAACACATGAAGTCTTCCCGAAGAGAAGATATGAGCACCAACAAGCATGCCTACACTACATGAGGTTGTTTTGTCGAGAAACTTTGTTTTCAGGTGGTTAACTAAAAGCGGTATGCCTATTGAACATTTTTTAAATTTTAAACACATTAACATTAGATATTGCTTTCATATTCAGATTACTAAACTTTTAAACATTACACACTCTTAATAAAAATGTACTGTAATAAAAATACTACAATTAAAAATAATTCCATCAAACGCACCTCAAACTTGAGAAGTTAGAAAAAATACAAACGCAAATCCGCGCGTAGCGCGGAACTTCTCCTACTGTCAATAATAATATAGCTGACGTGCATTAGAGTCAAATATTATGTATACACGTGGAACTTCAATAATAGATTAGCATTTTGACCGAGCAAATCGCCTCTTCATTCCTATGTAGGGAAGTACGTACCCTATCGCTAATTTATTACTTAGCAAACTAATTACAACTGTTAAAGTTGTACTTGTTTAGTCAATAATCAGTGATTCTTGGTATTGTGTTTCCTAACCAAATCTTTCTCAGTCCTCGTAAGCTGCCATGTTGATGCAAAAGATGCTGCGTGATTCATTTTTGAATTTTATTTATATAATATAGATAAATTAATTAATACCATAACCCGTAATTCACTTCTACGGATCTTTGCCCCCGTTCTGTTTTAGTATATACTACATAATGACCAGCTTGCTATGCGAGTAAAATATTTAATGACGAGAATTAAAACATATATAATTATAATTCGTATAAGTAGATTTTATTTTAAAATCGATTTTTATATAACTCGATGGTTCGTGTAAATAAATTATAAATTAAAATTTACGTTTAGTTTTTCATTTATTATATTTAATACCACAAGTAAAAAAAATCTAAAATTGGATTATGTTATCGAAAAATTATAAAATAACATTGTTTAGGAATGAAAAAATGTCTTAAATAAATTATATATTTCATATTCCGTAAAAGGAATTGAATAAAAATAAATCGTGGGGGTGATTGCAAAAATTACTCAAATATTTGTTTTAATTACAAAACTAATTTCTCTCTCCTCTTTTTCATAATCTTACTTTTTCTCCTTCTAAATAACACATATTTACCAAGTTTGTCATTGAAGTCAAATTATTGAATTAAAAACAGAAATTCAAAAAATTTAAAACGCCCTCAATAACGTTACATAATAACAAAAATGTCATTTGTTTCAATCTTCTCAGCTACCATTTACAACCAAAATTGAAGCTCTAAATGCAACTTTTAATGCCACTTTCAAGCTTTAAAACTACAATATTAATATCAAAACTTCATATTCTCTCATATCCTGTCCATTTCAAACCAAAAATCACAATATTTTCTTTTTTTTTCAAAATCTCAAATTTCAAATCTCACTATGTCATTAATTTTAGCAACATAACAACTCAAATCACTTTGATTTTGATTTTGAGCGCTTGGAGAGGCTAAGAGGGAACTCAAATCGGATCAAAGTAACTCCCAATCTTCATTTTGGCAAAGATGCAAAACTGCGTTCTATGGATTTCACGTGAATTCTGCACCCCTACAGACTTCGGGTGAAGTCTGCTAGTCAACACAAAGGTTAGTATTGTAGTTAAAAAAATATTTGAATAGACTTCACGTGAGGTCTGCACATTTCTTTGAAAACAAAAAAATTGTGCAGACTTCGGGTTGTCTGCTCTGAAAGCCAGGTTAGTTTTGTAGTTGACTAAAATATTTGACTTTTTACAGCAAACTTCGCGTGAAATATGCACAAAGTGAGGTTAGTTTGTAGTTGACCAAAGTTTGACTTGCTAGAATAGACTTCACCCGAAGTCTGTTAAGGTTAGTTTTATATTTGACTAAATCACAAAAATTGACTTTTTGGAGCAGACTTCAGGTGACATTTGCGTATTTTTTGAAAAATGAATAAACTTTACCTGAAATCTGAGTAATAGTAGTAGACTTCACCCGAAGTTTGTGGGTATGAGGAAGTCAACCCTCCAATAGACTTCTAGAAAGTTCTAATGTAGCAGACTATCAGTCAAGTCTACTACTATTACGTAGAATTCAAGTGAAGTCTACTCCAAAAGTCAATGTTTTAGTCAAATAAAAAACTAATCAGCGTAGGCTTCTTCGAGAAGTCTGCGACGTGAGTAGAATTCACCTTAATTCTTCTTTCTTTTCAGACTTTTTGGAGAAGTCTGCTCATAAAAGTTAATATTTTACGATTGGTCAACTACAAAACTAACCTCAGCAGACTTCACTCGAAGTTTACTCGAAAAGTCAAAATTTTGATCAACTACAAAAAAATCTCTTTTTAGAGTAGCCTTCAAGTGAAATCTACTCAAAATAAATTGGAATTACTTATAAATGAAGTCTGCTAGTAAACTTCATGTGAAGTCTACGTCGATATGAAGTCCACTTGTATATTTCAAACAATGTCAACTTTGTTTTATGGAGTAGACTTCGCCTGAAGTATGCATAATAGTAGTAGACTTCACCGAAAATCTACTTGGTAAATAAATTTTGGAAATATGTCTTTTGTATGTGTATAATGTGTTTTTTGGATTTTTGTTCTCTCATGTGTGTTATTTATTGTTTTTTTTGCTGAACTATTTTGACATCTTTTTGTGTCACCATTATTGGGAGTATGTATTTTCTTGTTAGTTTAATCATTTTAATGATACTTTTAGACTTCTCATGAAGTCTTCAAAACAATTTTGATCGCTAATATACTTAAATGTTTATTTACTGCATAGAATGATTCACTTGCATGTTGTTGTTGTTTAAGGTGAATAAGTGATGAATGACTTTTCATGGTATTGTTTTGCTTGATTAGTCATTTTTGTTCATTTGTTCTGACTTCAAATGAAGTATGCAGAGTAAGAATGTTATTGTAGTTTGCAACATAAGTCTGCTATTGACGTATGTAATTGTGTAACTTACAATCTTGATAAGATAATTCTTGTGTTTTCTATTTACTACCATTTTGTCGTAAGCTTATATGTCTTTTAGCTATAGAAATTTTTGGTTATAAGTGACGATGCGGAGAACATTCTAAGGTAACACATAGATGTCTGTTATAGAAATGTGCCACAAAAGTCTTCTATAGAATTTAAAGACCCATTTTAGATATTATACTCTTAATACTCATTTTCAATTGAAGTTAATTTTCTCATAAACTAATCTTTTTGGTTATCTCTTGTAATGATGAAACTTGGAGATAAATAGAGATGCCAAAAACATTTTGAAATAGTAGGTAGTCTGAGTGCAGATTTAGTCTGCATTCAGACTTCACAGTGAATTCTGCACTCAGACTTCACAGTGAAGTGTTCACTCAAACTTCATATTGAATTCTAAATGGTTGCAATATGAATCTAGTCTTGATAACATTATTTGCTTTATTGCATAGGAATAGAGATTTAGTAAACGGTCTAGGGGAATTAGTAATAAGTGTATAAAATAAATATGCATTAGATTCCAAGTACGTAGCATAATCACTGAATGGTCGTTGGAATTGTGGCTAACTAGAGTTCATTAATATAAGAAGTCAAATGTAGATGTCTGCTATAAAAGTCTATAGCGCTTGGGAAATTCACAAGTTGTTCTGGATCAACAGCGGCAAGTGGTACTCATATTGCTCGTGCATGATCCGCTTGTAGGTTGAAAGTAGTTGTATCATCCCATTTAGTTTCACAAAACAAAGACCAAAACACATCTAACTCTAACACAATTTCATTTATGTGTATTTGTGTAAATGAAAACAATAACTCACTTTGTAGGAAAAGTTCCAAAACTACAAAAGAATCAAAAAAATCAAAGATGAAATATGTGAGAGAGAGATTAATGCATGAGTAATCAACAAATAATATAGAAAGGAGCAAGAGATATATGGAAATGAATGAAGGATGAAGGAAGGGCTTACAACAGCGGCGGCGGCGGTGGTGGTGGCGACGTTGGAGGAGGAGGAGTGGGGCCAGAGGAGAATAGAGAGAAAAGAAATGTTAAAAATATGTTTTTTTGTTTTAGTAAGTGAAACCCTAAAAAGTTACTTATAAGTATTCAAATAGGATTTTTCTTAAACGTAATTAGACTTCTTTGAGATGTCTGAAACGAGAAAGAATCCTAATTTTAGGCGGGAAAATAAATTTCTCCAATATTTAGGCGGGAAAATGGATATGTAGACTTCTCTTGAAATTTAGTTAAATGACTTCTTAATGAAGTCTGATAGCTCAGGTTTTCGCCCGAGAAAATACTGCAAGTATACAAATGTGTACGTCGTAGTGGTTCGGGATCGAATCCATAGAGACCAAAGGTTGCACGAAAAACTTCATATCAAACGTGGGCTAAAGCGAAAAAGAAAGTTTTTAGAATGATGCAGTAAATTGAAATCAAGCAAAAAAGAAACAAAGAATTGCAGGAGTTGTAAATCAATTAGAGAAAAACGCTAGGTATTGGATTTTCTCAAGGAAATCGTTTCATCAGGATTTTAAGCTTGTTATCGGGGAAACTTTAAAGGGTCATTTTGAACTCAATTCACAATATTATAGTCAACCTACTTCTGTAGCGCTGACTATCTATGTTTAAGGATCCTAGACACTAACTTCCGTTGAGTTTTGAATCCTAAACATGCATTCGAGACGGGATTGATTTGTTCACAAATTGCTTAGACATCAACTTTCGTTGGTCTAAGACAATTTTCTCACTTATCTTCCGTTTAGGAATTTCACCAAACACTTTCGGTGCATGAAATATCCTAAGATCAAGAACTAGGTGATCAAGCTAATTCAGGTATTAAATACAAAGACAAGTAAAGATCAATTGATAATTCCCCGATCTAACAACCTAATAATCACATATTCATGAAATCCCCTATGAGAAACCCTAAACCCATCTAGAAAACTTCTCACTCATTATCAATGAACAGTAACAACAGAAAATCAAGAGAGAACATGATGTAATTGCAATTTAAAGAGTTAAAGGGTTCATAAATTCTTCTCCAAAATGAAGTAAGGTTCGAATTCGTCTCCCATAGGTTAAAAAGCTCTCTCTTCTCAAAATATTAGAAAACAACATAATGAAAAGCCTAACACAAGTTTAGGTTTTAGACATGTAATTTGGTTCTCGAAAAATCGATTCGATTCCAAAAACTTGGTCTGCGAATCGTGACAAGGATCGATCGATCCTGGACAGGGATCGATCGATCCCTGTCATTATGCCAGGATGTTTCGCCTCTTCAAAAACGCTTCCTTCGATGCTTGAAATCCATCCAAAATATGATCTATTTGCACAATCAAGTTCATTACCTGTAAAAACACTAAAGAACACAAAATTGCCCCAAAGAGAAATGAATACATACTAAAATACCGTATATCTCGACTAAAACTGTAATAAAAACTTATAAAATGCTAATACATAAAAGTCTGGTAAATATAAAACAGATAATTTTAATTCTTTGTCGAAATATTTTTCCGTTGAGCGAGAAAGCAATTTTATCGAAAATTTTAAGCAAAAAAAAAACTTTTTAATTCAGACTTCACATCAAATCTACGCAGAAGATCTCTTCGTTAAGTCTTCTAAACCAAAAAATTAAAAAATTATAAATTTTAATTGAATCCTTAATTAAAACAAAAGTAAAACATCGACAATATTTGTAATATTCGTAGTTAAATTAGTTTGTGCTAATTTATCATTTACAACAAACAAATTTTGAGTTTTAAAGTTAATCCTTAAAATTTAATCAAAACCTCAACAAGAATTTATGCACATTTGTTTCCCCAAATCCTAAACTCTAAACTCCCTAAACTCTTATTAGTGCATGTGTTGTTTCTAACCTAATTTATCTTAATTAATTTGACTTAGTTTTATGAAATATTATTTAATACAAGCCGTAATATATTATTTATAATTTATTCATTCAATTTTTTTATGAAATTATTTTCTCATAGTTTTAAATTAAATATAAGATTTAATTACAGATGCAGACTTCAGGTGAATTCTGCACTAGGTGCACGTATTGTTTCTAACGTAATTTATCTTAGTTGCTTTTATTTGTTTTAATTTTATAAAATTTTAATTTATATACCTTGTAATTGATTATAGTTAATTTACCGATATACATTTTTATACAATTTTTTTTTACTTTTTTATAATTTGAATATAAAGTTTAATCACAAATGTAAACTTCACCACATGTCTGCATATGAAGTCTACAAACTCCATTCCAGACTTCTTGAGGTTAGAAGGGTAATTACCCTTTCTAGTTTTTTGTTTGGTCATAAGATTGCTAAATGTAATATTCTTACGCCCAAAAGTTACTTTTTAAAAGAAAATGTTTGAGGTTACTTTTCTTTTTTAAAAATTGTTTGAGTTTAGTTTGAGAATTCGCCTATGTGAGCGTTAATTATTCTTATGTTTAATAATTTTTTTATAAATAAATCGAGTGTAAAAAATTAAGATGTACAAAAATTAAAACATAAAATCAACTTTATTTTTTTAAAAAAAAATTATTATGAAAAATGTTTATTAGAATCGTAGTTTTTTAATGTTATACATTATAAAATTTATGTGTATTTTATAGTTTTTATTTTATCATTCAACTGTTTTTCTTTATTTAGTTTTTTCAGTTATATAGTTGCCATTTTAAAATAAACTAAATATTTTTCATTTTGTTATTTTATTATTGTTAAGAAATAATTAACCTATAAATAGAAAAGTTATATTTAATTATATTTCTACAATGACATATGTCAGTATCCAAATTAACAACGATACATGTCAAAAATCGTCGAGCTACAATTCTATCTAGATATCGAGATTAAGTCGAACGCGTTCAACTTTATATAATAAAATTTCTTATTCTTTCTCCATCTTAACGTCATTGCGTATCTTTTAATTTTAATGTGGCAGAGGTGATTATAAAAGCGTACGAGGGACTAAACATGACCAAATTTTTTAAAGAAGTTTTCTTTTGCAAGTAAAAGTCAAATTTTATTTAATTGAAAATGAGGTTTCCGCTTTGGTTGTTTTGTAAGGACAAAATTTTAGTGCCCTTTCAACACTTAAAATGGGGATATTCCAACAACATATTTTATTAGCTTTAGTGGATACGAATATCTATTTTGAATTACAATAATCGGAATATTAACATTAATAATGTAAGATCAAATAATAATTTTATTTTTTTAATAAAATAATAAAGTTATTTTGCGTCATAAAACAATGAATGTACTTATCATATAAAAGTTAGTTGTGGTTAGTCAACTACCTTGAGTCTCGAAAGATCAAAACGTTCCGCTACCGCACCAGCAAAGCGAGACACCAGGTGTAATAACTCTCAATAAGAAATAGAAAACGGTGAGACCTAGTAAATGATCGAAGAAAAATAAATGTCGAGAAAACAAACCAAGGATGGTTTGTGTGAATGATCGACGTATGGAGGATTGTGTAAGGTATGGGTAGAGCCAGAATTAAAAGTAGGAATTATGGAGAAGTAGCGGATCGGGAAGATTCTTTAGGAAATCTAGCGGATTAGAAATGCCGACGATTCGGCTTAAAAAGTCCTAGATGACCGGGAAATTAGTCGAGTCGGGAAACTTATTCGTAGGCCTTTGAAGGTAAAATGGTCTTAGGAATAAATGGTAAGAATATTCCCCGGAGAAAATTGAGTTTTTCTCGGAGAAATATTTTTCCCGACTGTTCGGGCACTGACGGCACGTTCGGATCCGCGTAACGATCATCCCGGCACGATCGGATCCGATCGGGCACTGTTTGGCACGATCGTATACGTTCGGATTAGGAGAATGCATGTGTCACTGTATGGCATGAGCTTAGTGTCCCGCTTCGTGACTCACCACCAGCACTTGGACACTATAAATACTCACCTTGAACCATTCCGAACGTGGTGGGGAAGAGACCCTCGTGCCCAGACGTGTCCTGGGACGTTCGGTCTCGTGCCCATACGTGTTCTGGAGCGTTCGGTCTCGTGCCAGACGTGTCTCGGAGCGTTCGGACTCGTGCCAGACGTGTCCAGGAGCGTTCGGTCTCGTGCCAAACGTGTCTTGAGCGTTCAGTCTCATGCCAGACGTGTCTTGGAGCATTCGGTCTCGTGCCCAAGTAAGTTTCCAAAGAATTTTCTCGTGCCCAAGCCTGTTTTTGGAAAAACTCCTCGTACCTAACCGTGATACTACCGAGAACTATCGTACACCTCGATCGGGACACCATCCGGGTAAGCCGGTCAACCCCGAATTGTGTTTCTCGTGCACTTTGATTAACCAATCGTTTATCCGACCATACTGAACGTGCATCCGACTGTTGATTGTTGATCGAATGCTTAGGATAGCACGTTACCGACCAAAGACTTAGGGAGAACGTGATCGGGAAGTTGCTAAGTCATGTTCGGGACGTGCCGAGTAACCGTTAAGCATCCGATAAGGGTTTTTCATTATCGGGATGTTTGAATACCCATTAGTTACGGACTGGTTCAGTTTTTAGTTATTAGATTAAGTGTGTTTAGGGTTGTGCCGTGAAGGCACTCTACAAGATCAGTCTGTGGATTCCCGACAAAGAGATAAACACTCGGATTTCCGCGGGATGTTAGGATCGGTTACGTTCGGCCACTGTTTTCCTTAGCCAAAACCGTGCCGAAAATCTAAGGTGAGTCTCGGATATAGGTTTGTTTGTTGTGTGTGCGATTAGCACCTGCAAAACGAGAGAATTGCGTGTTTTGTGTGTTATTTGATGAATGATGGTATGATGTTTATGTGATATTCATTGATTTTCGTGATGCATGCATGATGTGAAAGATATTGGGTTATATCGTCCGGACTTCGGCTTGGAGGGTGTAACACTTTAGCTTATGTGTTGAATATGATGCATGATAATAGCGTTATATTGTCCGAACCTTATTCAAGTAATATGACTTGTTTGTCCCGAGTTCGCTTGGTGAGGGACCCGAATTTGTTTGCGAACGGGTTCGCTTGGTGAGGATCCCGTAGTGTAAGCCCGACACTCGGGTGGAGTGAGGGGAGAGTCATTGGTATCCACCTAGAAGCCATAACTTGTTGGGGGCCGTACCAAAATTAGTTTTGGCAAGTTATGTTGAGCATGGTGATAAGGTTAGCGACCCTCGACCGGGGCGGGCAGGCCGCATGACGATGCGGCAAGTATCCGGGCTTGACTTTTTAGACTTTGTGTCTAGAGTCAAGGGGCGCAAGAAGGGATGTAGATTGTGATAGGTGGATTTACTAATGGCAAGGGGAAAGCCTCGATGTTCCACCGAGATCAACCTCCCATGTAGGGTGGATGTGTGTTGCATTGCATGGTAATTGTTAAATGTTTGTGTGTTGCAATGTATGATGTTTATTTGAATTGCTTTATGCGTGTTGATGTTTGTTGCATGTGGAAATGAGGAGGGGGTAATAAGTAATCGAACTCACTGAGAAAATTAGTTGCTCATTAGACTCTTCGTTTTGTAGGTAAACCTTAGTGGATATCTGTCGGGTTAAGGAGTTGTGCTGTTGGCGTAGAGTTTGTGCCTTTTGCAAATGAGTATGTATTTTAATAAGTACAATTTAGAAATGGTTGACCGTATATATGTTTTATGTATGTGAACCTTAAGTACTATATGAAAAAGTATGTTTGCCAAGTACTTGGGTTCCATATGGTACTAGTCCTCATCCGGGACGAACCAACTAGCGGATCTGAAAGCGGGTTGCAAAACCTTAATTTGGGTCCGTTAGGATTCATATTCTCAATTGTTTGATCTTGGGTTTCCGGGTTTGTTCTGGAAATCTCTTGTCGAGTGTTTGGGGGCATAGTTGTAGCATATCCGGTTGGGACATTTTGTTAAAGTTAACTGGTTTGTCGTGCATGTTCTTGTTTGATTGTTGCATGGCAGATTAGTTGACTTTGACCTAATCTTGATTGGGGGTGTTACAACGAAGGTGGTATCAGAGCATGCTTCTGCATGCTCACATGGGACTTTGTGTTCAAATGTTTTATCGAATCAAAGGTGTCGCAAAAGGCAGTTTAGTAAGCCAGCATGCTCCTTTTATTAGGTAGGATGGGAATAGGACTTACCCTTGGAAATAGTGCAGAATGTCTTCGAAATGGTTTTGTGGTGAAGAACAGAGGGGGCTCAACAAGAAAAGTTTAGCATTATGTTATATATGTGGGGTAGGAGGTCATATGGACAGAGCCTGCCCAAGAAAGGTTCCAAAGTGCATCACTTGTTATACTTGTGGAAAGAAAAGACATCTTTCCACCTCATTTCCTTAAGAGGAATTGAATGTCAACGCGCCACATTACAACTGTCGGGCGATTACTGGTTAAGTAAGTTTCCTAGTTAGAATAATTTAAACCTTCATAGCCTCTCAAGGACCCAGTTCTAGGTATGTTGGGTTTTAACTCACTGTGCTATGCATGCCTTGCTTGTTGATTGAATGGTTTCATGATAGTAATGCATGATTCTTTCTTAGTAGTTCATGTAGATTGTGATATATGGTATTGACTGGGGGATAATATGTTATGGGTATATGGTTTGATTGAAATTACGATATGCCATGTTGAGCAATCGTGGTTTCCGCTAGGTAAGTGAAATGGGAAATATAATTGTTTTGAAAAGTATTTACGAAACGGATGGTGAGGGACTCACCTACGTTTCGTTCGGCATCATCGAAGATGTCGTTAGTGTCTTAGAGTTAAGTGTTATTAGTTGAGTCTGGAGAAATCTTTCATGAAAATGAAAGTATAAGGGCGAGCCCCTAGAATACCTTAACCGAGCATTCATCTTGTGCAAACGACAATCATGATTGGATATAGCTTCAAATGTACATAGTCTAGTCGGAAGGATGTAACTCTGACTTTCAAAGAATGACGTAGACATGAAAGGCTAAGACGATGTAGCGACAAGTCAAGCTCAAGTTAGAGAAAATACGTGATACAACGGGTAATAGGATTGGGAGGATGAACTAAGGACCTCATAAAAGAGGAAGGATGAGAAATGGAGAAAGTACGTTAGCCAAGACAATATTAGCGAGTTCTAACTTGAGATAGGGAATTACGGGCACACCCAAGGATGAGAGTAGAGGAAGTGTATAAGACGAGGAGGAGATGAAGGGACCAAAGATTGACATAACTGGCGAGGGAAATTAGTCCTCAAAGGAAGAGGCTCAATACTGTAAGTCATGTAAGAATGGTAGTATTCATGGAGGAGTTAATGAAGGAACGGGAAGAGGACGTTACTGGAAAGTGATAGCTCAGGTTTTTGTCCGAGATAGCAGTGCAAGCGCACAAATGTACGTTGTAGTGGTTCGGGATCGAATCCACAGAGACCAAAGGTAGCATGAAGAAATATCAGATCACATAACGGGCTAAGGCTAAAAAGATGTCTTTAAAGATGATGAAAATATCGAAATAAAGAAAGCAAAGAAACTCAGGCAGCAACGAAGGTTGTAAATCAATCAAAGAAGTGTTGGGCATCGAGTATTCTCAGGGAAGCGATTCATTGTTGATTCAAACTACAAATTAGGGAAGAGGTTAAGAACCGTCTTAAAATCAAATTCTAATGTGGAAATAATCTACTTCTGTACTCATAGCTCCCTATGTATTCGAAATCTCGAGACTAACTTTCGTTGACCCTCGATTACTAATCATGCATTACTAACAGATTTGATAGGTTCACAATTCACTTAAACATCAATTTCCATTGGCTTAAGAAGAATTGCTCATCTAATATCCTTTCAGGCATTTAAACATTTATCTTCCAGCAGTTAGATTACCTAAGTTCAGAAACTAAGTGATCAATTCAGTTTCATGCATTACAAACAATCATAGACGAAGATCCATTAGATTATATCCCTAATCATGTGATTCTATATCAACATCTAATGAATCCCTATGAGAGAATTCCTAAACCCAACGAACTTACTACTCACTCATGGAAATAGCAGATCAATTTCAAGAGAGACATGATTGTATTATGCATAAACAAGAGTAAAAAGAGGGTTCCGAAGACTTCTCGAATTGAAAAACAAAAAGACTTCTTCTCCCTAGGTTACAAATCGCTCAAAACTCTCTAAAATCTCTAAAAGTGCATTCTGATAAGGAAAACACAAGCTTAGGTCTTTTTGTTGTAATCCTCTTAGAAATAAGTTCGGTCTGGTTCTTCGCAAAATCGGTCCGCAGATCGGGACAGGGACCGATTGATCCCTGTCTGGATCGGTCGATCTGTGTCCAAAATTCTGGGTATTCTCCAGCTTTGCACGAACACTTCCTTCGACGCTTAAAATCCATCCATACTGCATTCTTTTCGCACATTCAAGCTCGAATCATGTAAAAACGACAAAGAACACAAAACCGCGCCAAAACAATCCGAATACATACAAAAAACCTTAGATATCATGTGAAAACCGTAGTAAAAACCTACTAAAATAATAAAACATCAAATCCCCCATACTTGAATCTTTGCTTGTCTTCAAGTAAAGGAAACAAAGATTAAGCCTAAGGGAAAAGAAACTCAAAAACCGAATAGACTGCATGCTTTCAGAAAACCTTACTCTTCGCTACTTCCGCTAACCAATAAGACTCAGAACAATTAGAACATTCTCCCCAAGAATCGTTGAACCATCCTCTTCGTCAACTCGTGATAAGGAGATTTGGTAAGACTCCTCAGTATAAGGTTCTTCCACAGCCTCCTCAATCACCTCAGTCAATGTGTCTACTCAAAATGTTTGCCCATCTATGGTGGGCTTCTTGGTTGACTTTTCGAGATTGAAACGCACATCCAGCTTACCCAATTGCAGATCAATCTAACCATTCTGAACATCAATCATCGCTCTAACAGTAGATAAGAATGGTCTACCCAAGATAATAGGATCCTTGGGTTCTTCGTCAAGCTCCAATTCTACGAAATCAGTGTATACATAGCCTTTCCCAATACCAACAGGAATTTTCTCGAGAATACCTATAGGCTTGCGAACTAATCTATCTGCAAGTATCAGAGACATCTTCGTGGGCTTATAGTTCACCATGTTTAGCCTCTGCGAGACAGACATGACATCAAGCTAACTCTAGAGCCCAAGTCACACATACATCTCTCGAAGGTAAGAGATGCAATCCTGCAAGGCAAAACAAAAGGACCAGGATCTTCGTATTTCTCCGGTGTAATATTCTGAAGAACTGCGCTACACTCCGCAATAAGAACTGATACACCTTGTTATAAGGTCATGCGATCTGAGAGAATCTCCTTCATGTACCTCTTAAGAGATGGTACAATCTTGAATGCCTCAACGAAAGGCAATTAAACACTGTGTTTCCAACATCTTCATTCGAACACTCATAGCCTCAAACTTCCCATTCAGGTCACTGTACATGCTATCGACTTTCTGATTGGTCTCCGCAACACACTTAGTCTGATTTTCCAACACTTGGTGGAGCATTTGTTTCAGCTCACTGTCTTGAGAAGTCGCAGAAGATTGTCCTTGGTTCTGATTCTGATACCTCGACTCATAGTTGTTCTTGAATCCTTTTAAACCAAACTACTTCTGTTGATAGCCATTGTTCCCGAAACCACTGTTCTTATTCTGAAATCCAGAGTTGAAAACACTCTGATTTGGATTGTATGGCTTGTTCTGGAACTGGTTCTGTTGATTGAAACCTCTATTACCGAAGTTTCCCTGACCACCAATGTAATTCACATCTGCCTGTCCACCATTCAGCTCCTCAGACATGTATTCCTGGTACATCTGTCCCATTTTCTGCTATTGAAGCACATGTGCTTCCTTCTGCTCACCAACAAAGTTCACACTCTGCTGATCTCTCCTCATTATTTCATCGAGCTTTGACTGCAGACATTCAATTATCTTTACATCAGATGATACAACACCTCTACCACGCTCATAGTCTGATCTGCGATTAGCCTGACTGTTC
>OVAN01010865.1:0-15270 GCA_900406275.1 Anastatica hierochuntica
GCATCTGCGACCATATCATGAATTAAATTATTTTCATGTTGATGGTCGTGCAGAAGACTAGAACTTGGATTCATACCACGACTAGAACTTGCATTCCCTCTACTTGAGCTAGTATTATCTTCAACATTACAACTTTCTCCATGTGANACATTACAACTTTCTCCATGTGAAAGCCATAAATAATAATTTGGCATGAAACTTCTATTATATAAATGCCTTTTAACATTATCTACTGAGACAAACTTATCATTTTGACATTTGCGGCAAGGACAAAAAATTTTACCCGTATCTTCGGCAACTGGATTGTTAGTCGCCTGATAAATGAATGCACGCAATCCTTCACGGTACTCTTTCATCACTTCAACGGTTTCAGGATCTCTGTGCCGATACATCCATCCGCGTAGAGCATATATTCCATGCTCAGAACTAGACATCTTCTTTCGAAATGTTGTTTTTTTTGTTTAGTAATGTTATGAATGAAAGGAGGGACGATGATTCATTTATAGTAAATATTTTTGAGATGGATTTGAGAGGAACATATTTTTCGACTAATTTGAGACTAAAAAGCGACTAAATTGCGGAAAAATATTTCGTCGCACAATCTTGTTACGAAAATGTTAAACGTGTTAACTGTGAGTTAGGTGAACTCGTATTTCCGCCGCAAAATTAGAGACGAATTTGCGATTAAAAAGAGACAAAACCACTTTTGTCGCAAAATTGTCTCTAATTTAGCGACTAAAATGTTTCGTCGTTAAAATGCCTCTGAATAGCGACAGAATATGGTTTAGTCGCTAAATTGTCTCTCAGTAGCGACCAAACAACGACATTTAATGCTTCTCGTTATTTAGCGACGAATTAGAGACAAATGTCTAAAATGTCGCTATTTAGTCTCTAATCAGTCTCAATATTAGCGACTATTTAGAGACGAGCCGAATTTCCGTCTCAAACTGTCTGATTTCTTGTAGTGTATGCAAGACGCACAACAATCGTTCAATGTTATTTTCAAAGTTTAATTAGTAAGATAAGCCGACACAGTGATGACTTAACAGAACATGGAGACGGGTACTTTGGGTTTTGAGGATGTCTTACTCTTTCATGCGGAGGAAGATGCGAGGTCGAGTACCTCCTAGTCGAGAAGGAGCAGCTCGTGTCTCTTGAGCGAGTTCCCACACAAACCGTGACGTGGTCGTTGCAATACTTTGCAGTGAATTTTTTCTACGACGGAGAGTGTCTTGGAGGCTTCTAGGTGGATCATTGAGGCGGGTGATTATGGTGCTGCCGATGGGATTTCCGGTGAGCAAAGTGAGATTTATGGGAGGGGGTGGGATGCTTTATAGTTTGGCGTTCATTGGTGCGACAATAATGTCTTCTAGGCGTTATCGGAGGAGATTGTGGGTAGTTATGGCATCTAATGTGGGGTGAAACAATTACAATTGGCTACAAATGGTGGGGGAGGAAAGGGTAACAGCGAGAGCTCAAGGGAAGCTGGTAGGTCACCCATAACGCATAAAATATTTTTGGGAAGATGAAGGGTAGTTGGGTTTTTGTGGTTTTGGCTTTAAAAAAAGGTCTTGGGCTTCATGTGGTATTTTTTATGTTTCGAAAGGATTTAGTTTAGATTTTGATGAGGTGGCATCACATAAGAAAAAGTTAAACAGGCTGAAGTGCCGACTCTTAGAGGCTAGAAATAGCCCCTTTTATATAGTTATTAGATGAATGATTTTCATCGTTTCGATTTTGATAGTAAATAAGATTGAAAAGTTTCGTATGTAAGAAGATTTGAGAAATAATACGTTTTTCTAAATATTATACGCAATTATTGTTAGATTTTTATTAGTTAGGGCTTAGCATCCTCTTATACACTTATTGCATAGATATATTTGGTAGTGTAAAATACATATAAAGGTGGGGCTGACTTTTTGAACATATGCAACTCGAGCGTCTTTCTTACGAAATTTACTTTCATCCCAAAATATAATATTTTCGTAATAAAATAATGTCACAATATATTGTTTGAACAGTTTTGTTATACTATTAATTAATATGATTTTAGAGATTAATTGATATTTTCAAATTTACTGTAAGAATAAATGCATATTTGTAAAGATTAATGTAACACCCCCGATCGTCTCTACCGTGTGTCTCAATGTCTCTTTCGGACCCGTGGGTCCACCATGTCCGACGGTCGAAAGCGCTACTTTGAGGAGGACTTTTCAATCATGATTTACTGTCCCTGCAACCACCAAACGATCTTTTTCCGTGCTTTGTCCTCACTCGCATGATTCTGGGAACTGACTTCTCAGAAAGTCACCCAGATGTGTGACCAAAAAAATAAGTGCACTTTGGTGACATATGTAGCCAAATCAATTCTTATAAGCTCTCTTCACACACAACTATAACTTTATAAACCGGGATCTCACAATTAATTTCTACTAAATCTTAATCATTATTATTATTTAATTAATTAAAAGTAGATAATACAAACCTCTCACGTTGCCCAAATCAGCATTTTAAAACACTTCTCACATCAGTAAGCTAGAATCTCCCTTCCAAAAATTTGACAAAGTTTTCAATTATACAAACTTCAAAATATAGAAGTGGACCTTCAAGAAATCAAGCCCAATAATCAAAACAGCCCACACAATGATCTAATTCGATACACTAGTTCACCTTCCTCCATTATGTCGCTTCCTTTACCTCCATTTGTTACTTAAATCAGACATTAAAAAGCACAACCAAATTCTGGTATATAATTCCTCCCTTTTTTTCAGCGACATCCATGACCGAAGAAGACGAGATTTATGGTGTTATTGACCGAATTCAAATTCTGGAATTAAATGAAAGGCCCAACAAGGCCCATCTTAAGCTCCAGAAACGCTAGGTAAAATTTTCTATTTAAAGGAGTCCCTTGTGTTGTTTTTCTACATCAAAAAGTTTATAACGTCGAAAATCTGCAAAAATTTCGAGAGATCTGAGAGAACCGACGAGCTTGACACAAACAGAGGCTGGAAATCATCCTCCAATATCTCAGTCACCGTAATCCAACGAATGTACGTCCAAAAAATCATGTTCGATTGTTATTTTTGTCTTGAAACCTTTAGACGGCTCTTGTCGAGCCAAAGCCAAAGCCACCAATGGCGCTCTGATCAGCCACTGCACGTGCCTGCACGCGCCGGAGAAAGATCCATGTGTGAAATCTACACGCCGTCCGCCGTTCGTCAGAGCCGCCGCCTCCGCCGCCGGGAAGCCACCGTGGATGCCGACGAATATTCCGTTGAGTCTCAAATTTGCCGCCGTGACCGTGTGGACTCGGTGACTCGACCGAGTTGACTCAATCAACTGGTGTTGACTGGGTTCTTGATTGGATCGTTGACCGGGTCTGCCCATTGTATCTGGATCTGCAATCGGATATGGGCATGTCCTGTGTTTGGGCCAGATCCAATGGGTTTTGGGTCGGATCTTGGATCTGGGAAAGAGGGTCGAAGACGATGTGGCTGCTGACATGTCTAGATCTGTTGACGTGGTTGCTGACATGTCTGGATCTGTTGACATGGCGAGTTTAGATTGGTCCACGTGTCGGATCAGTGATGACTATGTTAGACCGAGTTGACCAATTTGACTATGTTGACCAGATTTGACCAGTTGACCACATATTTGACCGTTAACTTTTCCCGAGCATTGACTTTTTGTTGACTTTGACTAGTTGACCAGATTCGGTCCGGTTTGAGCCGTGGGGCCCACTTTTTCGTTCTAAACCCGTTTTTCTCCGTTACGGGGCTATTTTAACTGATTTTTCGCTCTGATTTTAGATTTAGAGGTTAATTAAGCATTTAGGATTCAGAAACCGCACTTTTCTTCCGATTTGATAAAGTGAGGAGATACCGCGTAAACCCCCTTGTTGGCTCTTGGTTTAGCAATCAATTATCGTTAGATTAGCACCAAAACATGTGTTGTTTGAATGTTTGAGTCTGGTTGGAGTCTATTTGTTTTCTTATTTGCCAAATAGACTTAGGATAATAAATGATATCATTATTGCTTGTCCCATATGATGTTTCCTAGTGTGTGATTTATAATTATATATGTATATATGGATATGGATGTGGAGATCTGGGCGTTGGGTACAAAGCTGGACTGCTGTATCCCGAGGTCATGTGTGCGGAGGGTGTGAGCAGCAAGTCGATCTCTTGTTCGTAGCCCTAAGATCGATAAAGTGTCCACGACGCCGCTGTGTACGGGCACTTATCCTATGTTGAGGAAGCCTCTTTGGAGGGTGTGGGCGATCATTGAAGTCACAGGATAAGATCATTGTTTGCTATGTTTGGGCGCATTAGGTGCCATGTTTGCAGCATGTTCTAGGACTAATTTAGCGTGGTTGTATTGTTGAGCCCGGTCCGCAGACTTGCGTGTGCAGTTATCCCTATCTCGCTGAGTGATTCTCCTGTCACTCACTCCTCTGTTTCCTTTCCCTTTTCAGGTGAGACTGACGAATAGTTGGATGAGCTGAACGGTTTCTGGTGTTGTTGGTTTTGTTTGGAGATTTTTCGGTGTTAGATATTATTTATGAGATTTATGAGTTGATCCTTTATGTTCGGAGTTGTGTGTTTGGTAAGTTAGGGTTAGTAGCATGCCGTTCACGAGGGTTGTTGAGACGAGTTTTGCATTTTGGTATCAGAGCCATGTTTGCCATCCTGGTTCTGATCCAAGAGGCAGTTAGGATATAGAATAGTGATGAAATCAGATTATCAACGGTTTTCGAACTTTGGAACTTGGGAGAATTTTAAAAATAACGACACCAAATTGTTCCGTTTGTTCTATTTTCGTTAGTTTTTTTTATTTTTCTTGTGTTCTCAGGTAGAGTTTAATTTACTTTTTTTTTCTTTCAGATGGCGCTAAGACGAAGAGTTGTACCCACTCGTCCCCAGACCGGCAGGGCCGCAGGGAGAGCTGTTGCAGTTGATGGCCAGGTTGAGAGAGTTCAGAGAGTCGAGGATCATGTTGTTCAGCGTATTGCCCAACAGTTGGATGTTGATATTTTCAGACAGCTCGCTCAGGAGGCAGCTAGGGAAGTTTCTCAAGAGCCGTTTCAGCGTGTTGCTCAGGAGGCAGCACATGCAGCTGGTCAGGAGTTTGCTCGTCAGTTTGTACAACATGCTTCACAGGGTGTTCCGCCAGTTTCTGTGCAGGTTGTCCCCCCAGCTGCTCCGTAGGGTGTTCCGCCAGTTGTTCTGCAGGCTATTCCGCCAGTTGGTCAAGGAGTAGGGCATGTGGATGATAGTGATACCGAGTAGGAGGAGCTTATGAGGTTCCGAGCGAGGTTCGGAGGATAGATGGGGGAGCAGGATGCTAGGGTGCAGCAGGATGCACCGCAAGTGTATTAGCAAGGTCTTCCACCGCCACCAGCTATTGCTAAGGACCCACCTACATGGAGCTCATGAGGCATCTTAGGGACATGGGGCTGGAGGTTTTTTGTGGTTTTGTAGATGATGTTGAGGCTGATGACTGGAGAAGGGAGCTTGAATGTTACTTAGAGAATATGAGATTTCTTGCTGAGTTTCGTCTTGGGTTAGTTGTGCAGTACCTAAACATGCTCAAGTTTGGTGGGATGGTACAGATGGTCAATGGGCATTACCAGTTGCACTATGATGACTTCAGGAGAGAGTTTTCCAGCAAGTTCTTTCCGCGAGAGGCCATGGATGCAAAGGAGAATGCCTTCTTGGATCTTCGCCAAAATGATTGGATTGTCCGGCAGTACGAGCTTGAGTTCAGCTACCTCCGCAGATTTGCAGGGAGACACATGGACGAGGAAGAGTTTAGGAGATTCTCTAGGGGTTTGCGAGAGGATATCCGTAACCGTTGTCGAGTGAGGGTCTACTGCAATATGGTTGAGTTGGTAGAGTTAGCTACTGGGCAGGAGATCGGTTTAGCAGAGGAGCAGAGGATTATCATGTCACAGATACAGAAGGCCGTAAAGGCTCCAGAAACTCATAAGAAGGCAGGGGAGCACTTAGGACCACCGAGGTGTTCTCGTTGCCAGTGTTACCATTTTGAACAATGTTTCAAGTATCATACTTGTGGAAAAGTATATCACATCTCTAGGAACTGCCGTTTTAGACCAATGGAGGTATCACCTATCAGACAGGTAGCAGCGCTAGCAGCACTAGCAGTAGCGCCGACGAGTCTAGCAGCTGCACCCAGGGATTGCTTCAATTGTGGTCAGCAGAGACATTTTGCGAGGGTTCAAATCTTTACAGATTATAAGAGTTTGAAGTATATCTTCACTCAGAGGGACCTGAACTTGAGGCAGTGCAGATGGTTAGAGTCATTGGCAGACTATGATTTGGAGATTACCTACCATCTTGGTAAGGCCAACCAGGTTGCTGATGTTTCAGGCACCAAGGAGGTTCAAGAGTTGGTTGGGATGTTATCTACTCTCAGTCTATATGCAATTTCTGTTGAGGAGGATACAGTTGGGCTAGATGCACTTAATCAAGCTGATTTGCTATGGACAATACGTCAAGCCTAAGAGAAAGATGAAGAGATGGGCAAGATAATTGACAAGGAAGTGTCAGGATATCACATAGCGGCAGATGGGACGTATTTGTTTAAGAACCGAGTGTGTGTGCCTGAGGATGAGTTATTGCGGTGAGAGATCTTATAGCAAGCTCACCACTCGCGGTATTCTATCCATCCAGGGAGTACGAAGATGTACCAGGACTTGAAGCGGTATTATCATTGGGGTGGTATTAAGAAGGATGTGGGTACTTGGGTTTTACACTGTCAGACATGCCAGTTGGTAAAGGCAGAGCATTAAGTTCTTAGTGGGTTATTGCAGAGTTTGCCAATGCCTGAGTAGAAGTGAGATATGGTGACTATGGACTTTTTTTTATCAGATTGTCAAAAATTAGTGGCGGAAAGAATACCATTTGGGTGATCGTAGACATATTCACCAAATCTGCTCATTTCTTGGCGATTAAAAAGAAAGATGGGACAAATAAGCTGGCGTAGAAGTACGTGAATGTGATTGTGAGTTGCACAGAGTGCCTGTCAGTATTGTCTCTGACCGCAATGTAAAGTTCACCTCGATATTTTGGCAGGCTTTTCAAAAGTCGTTGGGGACTAAGGTCCATATGAGTATAACTTATCACCCGCAGACAGATGGTCAGTCGGAGCGGACTATTTAGACTTTAGAGGATATGTTGAGGGCTTGCATACTAGACTGGGAAGGTAAATGGGGCAAATATCTACCAATAGCAGAATTTGCCTACAACAATAGTTATCATTCGAGCATCGAGATGACACCTTATAAGGCTCTTTATGGTAGGCCATGTCGCACACCTCTTTGCTAGAAAAAAATGGGGGAGCTGTGAGTTATAGAACCAGCTATCGTTTAGGAGACGGTAAAGCAGGTGGAGGTGCTCAGAAATCGCCTGAAGGAAACCCATGAGCGCCTGAAGAGTTATGCAAATAAGCATAGAAAGGATATAGAATTTGGAGTAGGGGACTTAGTATACCTGAAGATGAGAACATTCCAAGAAGGATCTGAGACAAGAAAGTTGAAAAAGCTTAAGCCGAGGTATATGGGTCCATATCCTATTGTGGAGAGAATTGGTGCAGTGGCTTACCGCCTGCAGTTGTCGCCACAGTTGGTAGATTTCTATGTTTTGTTTCATGTGTCAGTTTTGAGGATTCAGAGAGTCGGAGCTCATTTTGCAGCAGCCACCAAGTGATATCAGTAAGAATATGTATGTGCCTTGTCAGCTAGTAGAGGTTCTATAATGGAAAGGGAAAAGAAGTTCAGGGGAAGAAACCATGATGGTTAGAGTTCGTTGGGATAGGGATGGACTCTAAGAGGAAACTTAGGAGACCGAGAGTCAGATGAGGGTTGACTACCCAAGACTTTTCAAAAGTGACAATCAGGTCGATCATGATCAAAATTCGTGCGAGAATTCCTTATTAGTGGAGGAGAATTGTAACGAACCGGATCCAAATTCTGGAATTAAATCAAAGGTCCAACAAGGCTCATCTTCAGCTCCTGAAACTCTAGGTAAGGTTTTCTATTTAAAGGAGTCCCTTGTGTTGTTTTTCTAGATCAAAAAGCTTAGATCATCGAAACTCTACAGAAATTTTGAGAGATCTGAGAGAACCGAAGAGCTTGACCCCAATAGAGGCTGGAAATCATCCTCCAATATCTCAGTCACTGGAATCCGACGAAGGTACGTCGAGAAAATCATGATCGAATTGTTATTTTTGCCTTGAAACCTTTAGACGACTCGATCTTACAAACCGTGTGAAACTAGAAAACAAACAATATACAACGGTTAAGCTCTCGCTGAGACGAAGCCACAACAACCAATGGTGCTCCAATCAGCCATCGCACGTGCCCACGCGTGCCGGTGAAATATTTGTGTGTGAAATCCACTCGCCGCAACCGTCCGGGAATCAATCGTCGCTGCCGGCGAATATTCCGGTGAGTCTCCGATCTGCCGCTGTGACCGAGTTGACTCGGCGTCTCGGCCGAGTAAACTCGGTGAGTCAATCGAGTTGACTCAGTCAACCGACGTTGACCGGATTGTTGACTAGACCGTTAACCGGGTTGTTGACCGGTCTGCTCACCGCGTCTGGATCTGCAATCGGATATAGGCCTCATATGTTTTTGGCTTGTTTAGTGGGCATGTTTATGTTAGGAAAGAGCCAATGGTTTTCTGGGTTGGATCGTGGATCTGGATCCGAGTAAACAGGGTCGAAGTTGATGTGGCTGCTGACGTGTCTGGATCCGTTGACGTGGCGAGTCTAGATTGGTCCACCTGTCAGATCAGTGATGATTGTATCAGACCGAGTTGACCAGTCTGACTGTATTGACCGGATTTGACCAGTTGACCAGATTTGACCATTGACCACAAATTTCACCGTTGACTTTTCCCTGAGCATTGACTTTTTCGCTCACTTTGACCGATTGACCATATTTGGTCCGGTTTGAGTCGTGGGGCCCACTTTTTTGTTCTAAACTCGTTTTTTTTCCGTTTCGGGGCTGTTCTGACTGATTTTTGCCTTGATTTTAGATTCAATGTCTCGTTAAGCGTTCGGGACTTAGAAAATGCACTTTTCTTCCGATTTGCTAAGGTGAGGAGCTACCGCGTAAACCCCCTTGTAGGTTTTTGGTTTAACAATCAATTATCGTTAGATTAGCACCAGAACATGTTTTTTTTTTATTGTTTAAGTATGCTTGGAGTCTTTTTTTTTTCTTATTTGCTAAACTGGACTTAGGATAATAGATGATATCACTGTTGCTTGTCTCATATGATGTTTTCTAGTGTGTGATTTATAATTATATAAGTATATGTGGATATGTATGTAGAAACCTAGATGTGGGGTACAAAATCGGGCTGCTGTATCCCGGGGTCATGTGTATGGAGGGTCCAGAGCAGCAAGTCGATCTGCATTTCGTAGCCTTAAGATCGATAAAGTGTCCATGATGCCGCTGTGTATGGGCACTCATCCTATGAAATGCTTGAGTGAACAAGATATATGTTTTTAACTTGGGCCCATGAGAGTGGATATTTTCTAGGCGTTAGATGGTTAGAAGGGCTTGTAGGTTACCATCACTTACATGTTTATATAGGCAAAAAGCGAGAGTTGACCTTTGTAATGTGTGTGGATGAATAAATATTCACCATGAGAGTGGGTAGATTCGACAAAGGAGGGTTCCTTGACCTAGGAATAACTTTAATCCTCTAATAAAGCCTTAGCAGAGTCTATTATATTCCTAGATCAACCCCGAACCAATTTCTATGTCTCAAGATCTGATCTTTTATATTGATTTCACTTGAAGTTCATCTCTTTATCACATTTTACTTATTGCTTGCCTTTCATTTTGCTTTTATTTGTGCAATTTCATTATGCTTTACTTTACTTATGTTCAGATTTAGTTGAGACTTGTGACACCCCACCTAAATCGATCTCCCTAGATTAGGAATTCTAGCATTTTCGCTTTGTTTAAGTTTTAGCTAGTCAAGTCCTCAAATCCTTTGGACGATACCTCAAGTACTATAACTTGACACCGTTCTCTTGCAGTTCGTTTGGTTTCCTTAAGGTATATAAATTTAAGCTTGCCATGACGAGCGGTAAATGTTGTCCGTGTCAGTCTTTGAGCTTGAAGAAAAACCCAAGGATCCTATCAACTTGGGTAGACCTTTCTTATCCACTACAAGTGCGATGATTGATGTGCAGAATGGCAAGATTAATCTAAATCTCGGAAATTGATCATGAGATTCAACATTGAGAAGTCCATGAAAAAGCCTACCATTGATGGACATACTTTTTGGGTCGACACATTAACAGACGTGATCGAGGAGTCTTCATAAGAGGTGTACACAGAGGATCCACTTCGAGTTGCTCTGACTCATATTGAGATTGAGTATGGGTTTTTGAGTGATGACACGTTTGAGGTTGTCGCATTTCTAGATTCAACACCAACAATTGAGAAGCAGGTCACATACATCAAGTTCGAGGAGCCATCTATAACATCTACATCACTCGTGTTGGAGTCTGATTAGAGCGAGCTGAAAGCTCCAAAAGTCAAGTTCAAATCATTGCCTGCATCAATGAGAAAAGCATTGAGGTACTCTTTAAATGATATCACAGGTATTTCCCCAGATCTCTGCATGCAAAGGATCCATTTGGAGGATGAATCCATGATTTCCATTGATAATGAAAGGAGACTCAATCCAATGTTGATGAAAGTTGTCAAGAAGGAGAGTCTAAAACTTGAGGGTGCATGTGTGATTTATCCCAACTCTGATAGAATATGGGTGAGTTTAGTCCATGTAGTTCTAAAGAAAGGTAGGATAACTGTCATCGCCAATGAGAAGAACAAGTTCATTCCCACAAGGACTATCACAGAACACAAGATGTGTATAGGATAAAAAAAGTTGAACTCAGCCACCAGAAAGGACCACTTTCTCCTTCCTTTCATTGATCAAATGCTTTAGAGACATGCAAAACATCCTTACTATTGCTTTCTTGATTTTAATCTAGGTTACTTTTAGATTTCTATCCATCCGGCGGACCAAGAAAAGACTACATTCACGTACCCCTATGGGACATGTTTACCGGAGGATGCCATTTGGATTGTGCAATGCACCAATGACTTTCTAGCGATGAATGATGTCCATTTTCACATATTTGATAGAGGATATCATGGAGGTTTTTTATGGATGATTTCTCGGTTTATGGCTCATCATTTTCTAATTGTTTATCTAACCTTTGCAGGGATTTGGAGCGGTGTGAAGAGAAACAATTGGTTTTGAAGTGGGAGAAGTACCACTTTATGGTGCAGTATGGGATCGTACTTGGGCATATGATTTTTGAGAAGGGTATCGAAGTAGACCGAAAGTAAGATCTAAGTAATGATGAGTCTGAATCCCTGATGTGGGGTCAAGTTTTAACCAAGTTAAAACCTAGTTACAAGTGTACAACATTCGCAGTAATACTTAGAGATCGAATCCACAGGGACTAGAGTTTTACACTTAGGACCCATTGACTTTGGATTAAGCTAAGAATGAAATATGCAGGGGGGTTTATTTATTTTTTATTATGATATTAAAGCGGCCTCGCTGAGTGATTCTCTTGTCATTCACCCCTCTGTTTCTCTTCCCTTTTCAGGTGAGACTGACGAATTGTCGGATGAGCTGGACGGTTTCTAGTGTTGTTTTGGGATCAACGGTTTTATTTGATTTTAGCCTTTTAGACATTTAATTTATTTATTAGTTTTAAACTAGATTTATTGGGGTTGTTGGTTTTGTTTGGAGATTTTCAGTGTTAGACGTTATTTACGCGATTTATGAGAGGATCCTTTGTGTTTGGAGTTGCATTTTTGGCAAGTTAGAGTTAGTAGCACACCATTCTCGAGGGTTGTTGAGACGGTAGACCTTACCCAAAAACCTGCCAAAAATGGAAACTTTCCATTTATGGAAACCTGCCATGAATGGAAGTTACCCAAAAAGAAACTGACCAAAAGGGAACCTCTGTCCTAAACGAAAACTTTCTAATTATGGAAACCTGACATAAATGGATGGTTTAAGAAAGGGAAACTCACCCAAAGAGCAAACTTTCCTAAAATGAAAACTTTCCAAATAGGGAAACTATCATATTTGAAAACTTCCTAAAAAGGAAACCCGAGCCAGGACCAAATGTTAATTTCACTTACTGAGGGAAACTGCATTCTCGGGAACGTCTCATACCATCTGCAACTCTTTGGAACCTCAAAATTGGAGCTCTTCTGCTCTCTTCTTGATGCAAATAGCTTGCTGCAACGACATCCGGTACCCGCTTTTCCACTCATATGTATCCGAAACCGGTTTTCCTTTTACCAGTGGATTCATATGAGTCCCGTTAACTTCTCGATCTGAACTGTAATATTTTAGCCGTGGAACCTCTATTTGTAGGCTCCGGTTTGACTCTGATCACATACCATTTGCCCTCAGAAACGCCTTACACACTTTGACTGGTCGCAGATTCGGACTTATGTAGAACTTTCATATCGAAAGATGATGATTTGATAGGTCGATCCTTCCTTTTCCTACTACATATCGAGTCTATCTTTTCGAGGACTGCACATGCTTCTTCTTCTTTCTCATTTTATCTCTACTCTCCATTTGCTTGAAAAATTTTCTATGTTCTCTCTGTTTGATGTCGACAACTAGGAAAAATAAAAGGAGGAGAAAATGATCTTAGGTTTTAAGTTAAGATGGATTTAAATAGGAAGATTAAGACTTTGGTTCGATTTAGATTGGTTTAGAGTTTCGTGGTTTAAAATTGTTTAGGATTAAAATGTGGTTTTGGGTCGGTTTAGCCCGAGACTTTTTGCCAATTGAATTCCTAAAACAATTTGTCCCAGCTCGCGGGATAGGGACGTTACAATATAATAACCTTAAATCCCTCTCAGAATACCCAAAAACTAAAGGTAAAACTATATGCAAACCATGCTGTAAAATTCCCTATTTGGTTCGGTTATGTTTGGTCTTATCACAAACCGTAGGACAACAACTACCCAACTCTCATTGTGAGGTGAACAAACGTCCCGTTTCTGCCAACACCTTTGCAACGTCAATCAGTAGCACCATGTGATGTTGACGTTGTTGTGTATACGAAATACTGTAATATTAAAATTTGAATGACCTATTTTGTACTGATTATTTAGGATATATCCAAACTATATATGGACCATACAATTCTTCATAAAAATAAATTATATCCATACATTTGATATGATAAAACTATATGCAAACCATGCTGTAAAATTCCCTATTTGGTTTGGTTATGTTCGGTCTTATCACAAACCGGAGGACAACAACTACCCAGCTCTCGTTGTGAGGTGAACAAACGTCCCGTTTCCGCCAACACCTTTGCAACGTCAATCAGTAGCACCATGTGATGTTGGCAATCAATGTTAATCCAAAGTCATATGCATGTTTAGCTACATGAGCTACATGGATCCCGAAAAGACCTTAGACAATAAAATTTCGCCAAATCAATGTTTACAATATAAATAAAGCTATCGGCCCAACAAAGAAGTTCTACAAGAAGGTTACAAAACAACTGTTCTACACAATCAGCTAAAATGGCACAACACAACAGAAAGGATAAAAAATGAAGTAAAAGAGACGTAGATGTCTTATTGACGTGCCATCCAAACGAACTGTGTCTCTTAACTTTTGTAACGTTGAGAGTTTGGTACTTTCTGTTTAAATATCAAAAATATGATTATATCTATGTGAACTATATTAAATAAAAATATTCTATTCTAAAAGTTATATTTTTATTACGAAATATTGAAAGTCAAAATAAATATTATATTTCATAGTATAAATTTTGAGAACTCATATTATTGTGGTTTTACTTGATAAAAAGTTATTTCTCAAAGTTTTAAAAATATATTTTTGTTTTAAAATAATATTTTCAATTATTATTAAACTAATTTTCCCTACAATCATACTTACAGAATATATAAAGAAATAAAAAAGGAAAATATTAAAATATTTATTTTATACATGCAAATTCGAGCAGATCTCCATCTTAGTCTAAATAATTAAAAGCCTCTATTTCTAACCTCTCATATACTCCACATACGCTAAGTGGCGAAAGTGTTTAGCGTCGCCACGTCACCAAACATCCTTGAAGATGCTACATTCCTATCAGGTGGACTCCTATATACATGAACTAGACTTGGCCCAAATAACAACCCTTCTCCCTTAAGGCCTCGAGACTAAACACCATCTTCCGCCTGTGAAACCTAACCTTGCCTCCCCATTGTTCGCTTTGCCTTCCACGACCTTCCCACTTCCCTACAACTGTTTACAAAACATCAAATTTCATTAGACGTCTTATTACCCACTCGATCCTACCACGTTCTCCTCAAAAACATCTCGACATTACTATCTCTTCAATGGTCGACTCAGTTGAGTAGTTTATAAATCACCTCTTCCTTACCTACAAAAATCACTTCACCTACCCAAAAGCCCTACGTCAGCGACATCTCAGGCCATAGAAGATTAGCCCACTAAAATGGTGAAATTTTCGATATGCTTTTGGATGCCATAAGCGGCTTTCACCTTATGCAGTTCATGGAAAAAGTTCATGTATGTTGAAGATTAGACGAGAAGGTTTGATTCATTTCCTCTAATCATCTCTCTTAAATCGATTTCCCGTATCTGTTAGTTCAATTCTCTCATGTTTGTGAGCCATGATTATAATATGTTCGTGTTATTTGCAGATTGTATCATCCTTACCTTTTGCTAGGTAGATGCTGAGGAGAAATTTGGTGCTGATCCTGCCAAAGTACAAAGGTTTGGTATGTTTAAAAATCTTTCTAAGTGATTATCATCTCTTCGAATTTGCTTCTTTAGCGGGTTTTGATTATGCATTGAAACCATGGAAGTCTGTTAAGAAAGCTTGTGCTTTTAAGTTGCTGTTGTGGAGTCTTTGAGAATTACTTCCATGTTATATCTACAGTGCAAGAAGAGTGGATTGGATTGGATCCCTTGAATGGAGAACCGTTTTTTAAAGTTGCTGAAGTCGGTGAAGCGAGAATTCAGGAGCGAGCTCATCAAAACCGTTACAACTTAGTGAATCCATCGACCCCAATCCTTACCTTTTTTATATTTTGATAGCTCAGGTTTTCGCCTGAGATAACACTACAAGTGCACAGATGATGTGTTCATCATTTAACGCATATTTAGCATCATTTAGTATGTGTTTTAGTTGCATTTAGGT
>OVAN01010866.1:0-15268 GCA_900406275.1 Anastatica hierochuntica
CCTGTTGAGGGTATCGCGGAAGATGATATCGACGGTACTTCCCGTATCGATAAGGACCCTGGCGACTTCAAGATCCTTATAGACAAGGTCGATCACGAGAGGATCATTATGGGTTTTGTCGAGTCCAAAAGTTTTATGTTGCTCGAAAGTGATGGCATTACTTGCGGTGTCGCTTGCGGTGTCAAGTGGCGCAGGCCAGTTCGTATTCGACTCAGCCTTTCGGTGATATGATTTTAATCGATGAAACGGTGTCGCGAAACTATTGCGAACCCCCGATGATCATATTGACTCTGCGGCGATTTGAGTCGTTGCCTTTGTCGTTAGGCCTCCTTCCGCGTTTCCCATCCGCTTGGGTTCCTTGAGACGCGACGTCTCCAGTGGGTACTTTCTCTGTCCTAAGTGGGCGATCTATATCGCGTATGAGGTCTTTTATGCTGGTTACGTCCGAGATTTCCGCTGCGAGCAGTTTCGTTGTTAACCTCGCTCCGAGAACTTTGCAGTTTGCGGTGGAGTGACCCTTTGTTTGGTGAAACTCGTAGAAGGTGCTTTCGTCATACGACGAGTTCCGCATCCTGGTGTTCCCCGACGTCCTACCTTGTTCAGTCGGGGAATTGACAGCGTAATTATGCGCCCCTCGGACATCTTCTCCCTCGTGATGGACGTACTTGTCGTTACGAGGGACCTTCTTTTTTTATTTCTGTTTAGAGGTTAAGTCTTTCGAGGACGCCTTTGCAGGTTTGTGTTTTTGCGATAGAAATTTCATCTCCTCTTCGATGATGATGAAATCTGTGGCCTTATGAAGCGCATCCTGAATAGTGCATGGTTTTTCGAGAGCAATCCACTTTCTGAATTTCAACTTGTACCAGAGAGTCTTCCTAAGTGCGTCTACCGCCACTTTGTCGCTGATCCCGCTGAGTCTCGACATTACTATTTTGAACATGTTCATGAAATCTCGGAGAGATTCGTCTTCTCTTTGAGACAGGGTCCATAGGTCAACATCAGAAGTTTCTCTGTCTATGAACATGGAGTATTGTTTGAGAAATTCCGAGGAGAGTTGACGGAAACTTCCAATGGAGTTTCGCTTTAAGCAAGAGAACCATTTGAGGGATGCTCCTTGAAGATGCTCGATGAATAAGTGGCAGAAGCCAGCGTCTTTTTCGCCGTCCTTGAGCTTGGACCTCGCCATTGCGATCTGGAAAGTCTGCAGGTAAGCTTTCGGATCGGAAGTTCCATCATACATCAGGATTTTCACCTTCCCAGGATCGGCGGCTTTGGTGTTGGTTATGCGAGTAGTGAATGGAGTTTTTCGAGCCTCTTCGAGGAGCCTGTCGATCTCTGGCGCGGCACTAGTCGCGTGATGGATCTACGATTTTACCGCTTTGACCTATGCCGCTGTTTTTGTGATGTAGTCGCGGAGATCGTGAATCTCGTCGAGATCATTGCAGGTCCTTTTTGAGATGGATGGCGCGTCCTGTGTATGGCTTTGGCCTGCTCCTCGGCCTGCTTCTTTTGCTTTGTCCAGAAGATATTTTCCTCTTCTTCCGTCATGAGCACGCTGAGCTGAGAATTCTTCCGTGTTACGCGACCCTTAACCCTTCTTGGGTGTACGTCAGCGTCTTCATCCATGGAATCGGCTTGATTGCTGAAGTCCAGGTCAATTCGCTCGGCTTCGTTATCCTTCATTTTCTTTTCGGGATCTGGGGGATCTTCCACGTTATTCCGAGGTGCGACAGGGATGATTACATCGGGGCTCTGTCCTGATGGATTTTCCTGCGCATTTTGGAGTAAGTCGCGCGGAGTGGTGAAGTCGAGTATTCTTCCGCAGAGTCTAATAGCTCCACGCAGTGTTTGCGTTAGCGAGAGAGCTAGTCAGTTTTTCTTGTTCGGCCGACTTCTGTTCGAGAGTCAAGAACATCTTTTTGATCTCCTCGAACGTCGCGGTGTTTGCGTTAGCGTTGACCGCGGTGTTGTTCGTAACCAGAGTGCTTTCAACGTTGTCGGTGGCGTTGTCGTCATCACGAGCTGGTTGAGTGTTCTGGTCGTTTGTAGTCATGTTCGATTTAGCGTTTCGCGGCTGCGAGTTAGATTGATATGTACCCTGCGCGAATAGGTCCCCTCCTTCTAGCGCCAAACTGTCGGAACCGAAATTCACACTGTCGATTTACGAAATCGAAGGAAAGTCAGGAAACCCTAACTTTCCCTGAGGTCCTGGATTTCTGCTGAGCCAAACAACGAGAGATCAGAACATGATGAAAACAGACGATGAATTAAACGTGAAGAGATTACAAAGTAAAAGTAAACAGGATTCGTAAATAGATAACGAAGTTAAAGTGAAACGAAATCGTAAATGAAAAAGAAATCGAAAGTAAACAGATATCATAAACGAAGTAGAGTAAAAGAGATCTTATTCTGAATTCGTGTTTGAGCGTTTACAACTAGTGTAAAGCCGTGACCGCAAGAACTGTCGGCGAGAACCCTAGATCTAACAACGTAAACTTGTAAACCTAGGTGAGTCGTAGCTCGCTAACGAAAAACGAAAGTAAAAACCCTAATTCTCTAAGTGTTTGGTGGTGACGAAATTTCTATGTCTCCCTCGTTCTTCTCCCCAGCCCCTCTTTTATATGCCGTCGTAGGTTAAATTCGTTTCTTTTTCCGCCCTAGATTCATGCATATCCTCCTGCGGAAATATTCCATTTTTTGGGAATATTCCATATCTCCACGAATTTTCCATATTTATCTTCAGACTTTGACTTTATCGTGTTTTCCTTTTATCTTTCGCGAAACTCGGGTAGATCAATGACGCAATTGGGCCCGTTCTTTTTTGAAATCGTAACTGGACTTTTGTCGCGTTTTGGGTCTTCGTGGGCCGTTTAGCGACAAAGTGATTTTTACGATTTCTTTCGGAGAAGTTGTTCTTCGTACGACTACGCGGTGACAGTTTTACGAAATGATAAGACCGATCGTATGGTTAAGATAATGTCCTTATTCGAGTTAACCGTTATCATTTAATACGGTCGATACGAAGTTTTTACGGAAAGTACGAGCCTTTACGATTATTGCCTCGAAACTTTAACGGAGATTCCGATCGAGACGAAACAAGGAATGCCTGAGCCGGGGGTTTCGAAGGAGAAGACTATCGGGAAAGCATGGTCCAGACTTGCCGTTTTTCGTATCGCTCGTATTTTCGAAGCGATGAGGTTATCCGTCGTTCACGGTGACTTCTTATCGCTCCAGAACTCATTCACCGAGATCTCTCGGAGGTCTCGAACGTTGATTTTGTTATTCTCTTGTTTAGTTTCCCGCGAGTTACTAGACTTTGCGAAGCGTTCGCTTATGGATTGCTAGATGCGGATCTTGGACATTTGGTCGAGAGGGGATTGACTAAACTGCAAGAGCCTCAGAATTGATAATCCTTTCACGATTTTCATTTTCGAAAGAGAGATGATGTTTCCATTACTCTTTTAGGCATCGATTTCGTCGTAACCGTTTTTAACCCCAACTCTTAGCCCCCCAGTTTGCAAGAATCGTTGAGATGTTCTTGCGAACTTTTATGGCACGTTAGGTAAGTTAGGCGGAATTGATGGCTAAAAATGTATGGACTAAAATCTGGAAGATTAAAACAGTTCCAAAAGTTAAGCATTTCATTTGGAGAACAATGGTGGGTGCTCTCGTTGTGGCACAAAAGCTCCAAACTCGTGGTTAACAAGTTCCCCTGGCTTGTCCACTTCGTTCAGGTGACACAGAGAACATATGCCACATTGTTTTTAATTGTTAAATATTTTCGGTATTGGTTAAATTAGTTAATACATCATTTTTACAATAAAATTAGTCTCAGTTAACTTGTTATAGAATGAATCATATTATTTCTTTCTGTAAAAAATTCAATTATAACAAGACATTGAAGAAACTATAGTGGTTAATTAAAAGTATGTTTTAGAAACAATTACGTTTAACATAGTCTTATGGACAATTATATTTTGTGTTCGTATTAATTTAACTTTTTACTTTTTATATATTGCAAAAATATAAAATATATAGGCTTAATTATGTTTTAAATAAATAGTTATATATTACTATTATATAGCTAAAGTATATATTTTAGTTTAAATATAATTTATTTTTGATTATTTTAACATAATAATTTTAGGAGATCAAATAATTTTTAAAATTCAATTACTTATTTAAAAGATAATATTTATTTCAATGGATTTAAAAGAAAAAGATATTAAGATTCTCATTTAAGTTATGAAATTAAAATTTTATATAAATTTAAATTTATCACAAAATATTAAAAAAATATGACTCCGCGTATAAAGCGGGTCAAATCCTAGTTAAGTAATAAATGATTAGAAATAACCATAAATAACTAATTTAATCACTTATAAAATTAGAGTTTGGCATTTAAGTATCATATACTTATATGTATTCATTTGGCTCTAAAGTTGGAGAAGATTTGAAAGCTGCGATCAAAAAAACATTGTGAGTTCATATAGAAAGAGGAGAAGGCACTTATTTACGATTTTTGGAATGCCTTAGCGGCTCTAAACATAAATTCTTCACATTCATCTACGAAAAGCTCAAAACCAAATTAAATGGTTGGTATTTGAAAGCTCTATCTACAGGCGGGGAAGAAGTTCTCTTGAAATCGATTAGGTTAGCATTTCCGGTTTATGTTATGTCATGCTTTAAATTGCCTAAAGAGACTTGTAAAAACATTACAACAGCAATTATTTAATTCTGGTGGAGTAGTGGTCATAAACAACGTAAGAACCCTTGGGTTACTTGGAATAAACTTTATATAAAAAAGGAAGAAGGTGGATTAGGCTTTCACGACATAAGCAGATTCAATCAAGCTTTGTTATGTGAGCAAGCATGACTGATTCTGGACAAACCAAACTCCTTACTAACTAAAGTTGCCAAAAGGTCGATATTTCAATTCTAAACACTTCTTCTATTCTAGTCTTGGTAGAAGACCGTCTTTCGCATGGAGGAACATATTACATGGAAGAGAGCTTCTTGACATGAGACTTCTCAAAACCTTTGGTAATAGTAAAACCACCCATATATGGTCTAACAAGTGGATTTAAGATGGTTAGCCACGACCTCCCATTCGAACCTGCGAACCCTCTAAAAGTTTACTTTGGGTCTTTGACTTGTTTGTGCCTCACACATCCCTCTGGAACACGACTTTAATCCATCACTTTTTCTCCACAAATGGTGTCAAAATAAGGAAGATTAAAATAGTTCCAAAAGTTAAGTATTTCATTTGGAGAGCGACATTGGGTGCTCTCACTGTGGCACAAAAGCTCCAGACTCGTGGTTGACAAGTTCCCCTGGCTTGTCCACTACGTTCGGGTGACACATACAGCATATGCCACATTTTTTTTTGATTGTTTAATATTTTTGGTATTGGTTAAATTAGTTAATACCTCATTTTTACAATAAAATTAGTCTCAATTAACCCGTTATAGATTGGATCATATTTTTCTGTTTTAAAAAATTCAATTATAATTAGAAATTGAAGAAACTATAGTGGTTAATTAAAAGAATGTTTTAGAAACAATTACGTTTAACATAGTCTTAAAAACAATTATATTTTGTGTTCGTATTAATTAACTTTTTTACTTTTTATATATTACAAAAATATAAACTATTTGAGATTTTAATTATGTTTTAAATAGGTAATTATATATTAATATTATATAGCTAAAGTATATTTTTTAGTTTAAATATATTTTATTTTAGATTATTTTTAAAATAATAATTTTAAGAAATCAAATCATTTTTAAAATTCATTTACTTAATTAAAAGAAAATATTTAATTTGATGGAATTGAAAGAAAAAGATATTAAGATACTAATTTAATTTATGAATTTAAAATTTTATTTAGATTTAAGTTTATCAAAAAAATATTAATAAAATATGACTCCGCGTATAAAGATGGTCAAATACTAGTTAAGTAATAAATGATTAGAAATAACCATAAATAACTAATTTAATCACTTATAAAATTAGAGTTTGGAATTTACGTATCAGATATTCCGATGTTTTCATTTGGCTCCAAAGTTGGAGACGATTTGTAAACTGCGATTAAAGAAACATTGCGAATTCATATAGAAGTAGGAGAAGGCACTTATTTAGGATTGTTGGAATACTTTAGCGCCTCTAAACATAAATTCTTCACCTTCATCTACGAAAAGCTCAAAACCAAATCAAATGGTTGGTATGTGAAGGCTTTATCTATAGGCGGAAAAGATGTTCTCTTGAAATCGATTGGGTTAGCGTTTCCGGTTTCTGCTATGTTATGTTTTACGTTGCCTAAAGAGACTTGTAAAATATTACAACCACAATCATTCAATTCTGATGGAATGGTGGCGATAAACAGTGTAAGAACCCTTCAATTGCTTGGAATAAACTGAATATAAAAAAAGGAAGAAGGTGGATTAGGCTTTCACGACATAAGCAGATTCAATCAAGCTTTGTTATGTAAGCAAGCATGACAGATTCTGGACAAACCACACACCTTACTAACTTAAGTTCTCAAAATGTCGATATTTCAATTCTAAAGACTTCTTCCATTCTAGTCTTGGTAAAAGACCGTCTTTCGCATGGAGGAGCATATTACACGGAAGAGAGCTTCTTGACATGAGACTTCTCAAAACCTTTGGTAATTGTAAAACCACCCATATATGGTCTAACAAATGGATTTTAGATGGTTAGCCACGACCTCCCATTCGAACCCACGAACCCCCTAAAGGTTTACTTTGGGTCTCTGACTTGTAGGTGCCTCACACATCATCTGGAACACGACGTTAATCCATCACTTTTTCTCCACAAATGTTGTCAACCGTATACTCCATATGATGTCGTCACTAAACCTAGAGGATTCGTATGTCTGAATATTCTCGAAAATAGGGGTTTACACGGTCAACAATGGTCATAAACATCTTGAAACTATCTCAGAGCTCCAACAAGATGAACTTGTTATGCTTTTTGCTCTGGAAAAGAATGTACGGACCAAAATCTGGAAGATTAAAAGAGTTCCAAAAGTTAAGCAATTCTTGTGGAGAGCAATGGTGGGTGCTCTCGCTGTGGTACAAAAGCTCCAAACTCGTGGTTGACAAGTTCTCCTAGCTTGTCCACTATGTTCGGGTGACACATAGAGCATATGCCACATTCTTTTTGATTGTTAAATATTTTCGGTATTGGTTAAATTAGTTAATACCTCATTTATACAATAAATTTAGTCTCAATTCACTCGTTATAGATTGAATCATATTTTTTTTCTTTTTAAAAAATCAATTATAACAAGACATTGGAGAAACTATAGTGGTTAATTGAAAGTATGTTTTAGAAGCAATTACGTTTAACATTATCTTAAAGACAATTATGTTTTGTGTTCATATTAATTTATTTTTTTATTTTTTATATATTACAAAAATTTAAACTATTTGGGATTTTAATTATGTTTTAAATAATTAATTATATATTAATATTATATACCTAAAGTGTATTTTTAATTTAAATATATTTTATTTTTGATTATTTTTAAAATAATAATTTTAAGAAATCAAATCATTTTTAAAATTCAATTACTTATTTAAAAGATAATATTTAATTTTTAGATTTAAGTTTATCACAATATATAAATTAAATATGAATCCGCGTATAATGAGGGTCAAATACTAGTTAAGTAATAAATGATTGGAAATAACCATAAATAACTAATTTAATCACTTATAAAATTAGAGTTTGGCATTTAAGTATCAGATATTTTGATGTATTCATTTGGCTCAAAAGTTGGAGAAGATTTGAAAGCTGTGATCAAAGAAACATTGCGAATTTATATAGAATGAGGAGAAAGCACTTATTTAGGATTGTTGGAATGCTTTAGCGGCTCTAAACATAAATTCTTCAACTTCATCTACGAAAAGCTCAAAACCAAATTAAATGGTTGGTATTTGAAGGCTCTATCTACAGGCGGGAAAGAAGTTCTTTTGAATTCGATTGGGTTAGCATTTCTGGTTTATGCTATGTCATGCTTTAAGTTGCCTAAAGAGACTTCTAAGAACATTACAACCGCAATGATTCAATTCAGGTGGAGTAGTGGCGATAAATGGCTTAATATCCCTTGGGTCTATTGGAATAAACTTTATATAAAAAAGAAGAAGGTGGATTAGGCTTTCATGACAAAAGCAGATTCAATCAAGCTTTGTTATGTAAGCAAGCATGACAGATTTTGGACAAACCAAACTCCTTACTAACTAAAGTTCTCAAAAGGTCGATATTTCAATTCAAAGACTTCTTATATTCTAATCTTGGTAGAACACCGTCTTTCGCATGGAGGAGCACATTACACGGAAGAGAGCTTCTTGACATGAGACTTCTCAAAACCTTTGGTAATTGTAAAACCACCCATATATGGTCTAACAAATGGATTTTAGCTGGTTAGCCAAGACCTCCCATTCCAACCCGCAAAACCCCCTAAAGGTTTACTTTGGGTCCCTGACTTGTTAGTGCCTCACACATTCCTCTGGAACACGACTTGAATCCATCACTTTTCTCCACAAATGGTGTCAACCGTATACTCCATATGAAGTCGTCACTAAACCTAGAGGATTCGTATGTCTGAAGATTCTCGAAAGCAGGGGTTTACACGGTCAACAATGGTCATAAACATCTTGAAACTATTTCAGAGCCTCAACAAGATGAACTTGTTATGCTTTTTGATCTGGAAAAGAATGTATGGACCAAAATCTGGAAGGTTAAATGAGTTCCAAAAGTTAAGCATTTCATTTGGAGAGCAATGGTCGGTGCTCTCGGTGTGGCACAAAAGCTCCAAACTCATGGTTGACAAGTTCCCCTGGCTTGTCCACTATGTTCGGGTGACACATAGAGCATATGCCACATTCTTTTTGATTGTTAAATATTTTCAGTATTGTTTAAATTAATTAATATCTCATTTTTACAATAAAATTAGTCTCAATTAACTCGTTATAGATTGAATCATATTTTTTCTTTTAAATAAAATTCAATTATAACAAGAAATTGAAGAAACTATAGTGGTCAATTGAAAGTATGTTTTAGAAGCAATTACGTTTAACATTGTCTTAAAGACAATTATATTTTGTGTTCGTATTAATTTTTTGTTACTTTTTCTATATTACGAAAATATAACTATTTAGGATTTTAATTATGTTTTAAATAATTAATTATATATTAACATTATATAGCTAAAGTATATTTATTTTAGCTTAAATATATTTTATTTTTTATTATTTTAAAATAATAATTTTAAGAAATCAAATCATTTTTAAAATTCATTTACTTATTTAAAAGATAATATTTAATTTTGTGGATTTAAAAGAAAAAGATATTAAGATACTAATTTAATTTATGAATTTAAAATTTTATTTAGATTCAAGTTTATCACAAAATATAAATAAAATATGCATCCGCGTATAAAGAGGGTCAAATACTAGTTAATTAATAAATGATTAGAATAACCATAAATAACTAATTTAATCACTTATACAATGAGAGTTTGACATTTAAGTATCATATATTTTGATGTATTCATTTGACTCCAAAGATGGAGACGATTTGAAAGCTGCGATCAAAGAAACATTGCGAATTCATATAGAAGGAGGAGAAGGCACTTATTTAGGATTGTAAGAATGCTTTAGCAGCTCTAAACATAAATTCTTCACCTTCATCTATGAAAAACTCAAAACCAAATTAAATGGTTGGTATTTGAAGGCTCTATCTACAGGCGGGAAAGAAGTTCTTTTGAATTCGATTGGGTTAGCATTTCTGGTTTATGCTATGTCATGCTTTAAGTTGCCTAAAGAGACTTCTAAGAACATTACAACCGCAATGATTCAATTCCGGTGGAGTAGTGGCGATAAACGGCTTAATATCCCTTGGGTCTATTGGAATAAACTTTATATAAAAAAGGAAAAAGGTGGATTAGGCTTTCATGACATAAGCAGATTCAATCAAGCTTTGTTATGTAAGCAAGCATGGCAGATTCTGGACAAACCACACTCCTTACAAACTAAAGTTCTCAAAAGGTCGATATTTCAAATCTAAAGACTTCTTACATTCTAGCGTTGGTAGAAGACCGTCTTTCGCATGGAGGAGCATATTACACGGAAGAGAGGTTCTGGACATGAGACTTCTCAAAATATTCGGTAATGGTAAAACCACCCATATATGGTCTAACAAATGGATTTTATATGGTTAGCCACGACCTCCAATTCGAACCCGCGAAACACCCTAAAGGTTTATTTTGGGTTTCTGACTTGTTGGTGCCTCACACATCCCTCTGGAACACGACTTTAATCCATCACTTTTTCTCCACAAATGGTGTCAACCGTATACTCCATATGAAGTCGTCACTAAACATAGAGGATTCCTATGCCTAAAGATTCTCAAAAACAGGGGTTTACAAGGTCAACAGTGGTCATAAACATCTTGAAACTATCTCAGAGCTTCAACAAGATGAACTTGTTATGCTTTTTGCTATAGAAAAGAATGTATGGACCAAAATGTGGAAGATTAAAAGAGTTCTAAAAGTTAAGCATTTCATTTGGAGAGCAATGGTGGGTGCTCTTGCTGTGGCACAAAAGCTCCAAACTCGTGGTTGACAATTTCCCCTGGCTTATCCACTATGTTCGGGTGACACATAGAGCATATGCCACATTCTTTTTGTTGTCAAATATTTTCGGTATTGTTTAAATTAGTTAATACCTCATTTTTACAATAAAATTAGTCTCAATTAACTCGTTATAGATTGAATTATATTTTTTCTTTTAAAAAAAATTCAATTATAACAAGACATTGAAGAAACTATAGTGGTTAATTGAAAGTATGTTTTAGAAGCAATTACGTTTAACATTGTCTTAAAGACAATTATATTTTGTGTTCGTATTAATTTTCTTTTTACTTTTTATATATTACGAAAATATAACTATTTAGGATTTTAATTATGTTTTAAATAATTAATTATATATTAATATTATATAGCTAAAGTGTATTTTTTTAGTTTAAATACAATTTATTTTTATTTTTTTAAATAATAATTTTAAGAAATCAAATCATTTTTAAAATTCATTTACGTATTTCAAAGATAATATTTAATTTTGTGGATTTAAAAGAAAAAGATATTAAGATACTTATTTAATTTATGAATTTTAAATTTTATTTAGATTTAAGTTTATCACAAAATATAAATAAAATATGCATCCGCGTATAAAGAGGGTCAAATACTAGTTAATTAATAAATGATTAGAAATAACCATAAATAACTAATTTAATTACTTATACAATGAAAGTTTGGCATTTAAGTATCATATATTTTGATGTATTCATTTGGCTCCAAAGATGGTGATGATTTGAAAGGTGCGATCAACGAAACATTGCGAATTCATATAGAAGGAGTAGAAGGCACTTATTTAGGATTGTTGGAATGCTTTAGCGGCTCTAAACATAAATTCTTCACCTCCATCTATGAAAAGCTCAAAACCAAATTAAATGGTTGGTATTTGAAGGCTCTATCTACAGGCGGGAAAGAAGTTCTTTTGAAATCGATTGGGTTAGCATTTCTGGTTTATGCTATGTCATGCTTTAAGTTACCTAAAGAGACTTCTAAAAACATTACAATCTTTCAATTCTGGTGGAGTAGTGACGATAAACGGTTTAATATCCCTTGGGTTGCTTGGAATAAACTTTATATAAAAAAGGAAGAAGGTGGATTAGGCTTTCATGACATAAGCAAATTCAATCAAGCTTTGTTATGTAAGCAAGCATGGCAGATTATGGATAAACCACACTCCTTACTAAGTAAAGTTCTCAAAAGGTCAATATTTTAATTCTAAAGACTTAATACATTCTAGTCTTGGTAGAAGACCGTCTTTTGCATGGAGGAGCATATTACACGGAAGAGAGGTTCTTGACATGAGACTTCTCCAAACATTCGGTAATGGTAAAACCACCCATATATGGTCTAACAAATGGATATTAGATGGTTAGCCACGACCTCCAATTCGAACCCGCGAAGCCCCTAAAGGTTTATTTTGGGTCTCTAACTTGTTGGTGCATCACACATCCCTCTGGAGCACGACTTTAATCCATCACTTTTTTCTCCACAAATGGTGCCAACCGTATACTCCATTTGAAGTCGTCACTAAACATAGAGGATTCGTATGCCTGAAGATTCTCAAAAACAGGGGTTTACAAGGTCAACAGTGGTCATAAACATCTTGAAACTATCTCAAAGCTTCAACAAGATGAACTTGTTATGCTTTTTGCTCTAGAAAAGAATGTATGGACCAAAATCTGGAAGATTAAAAGAGTTCCAAAAGTTAAGCATTTCATTTGGAGAGCAATGGTGGGTACTCTCGCTGTGGCACAAAAGCTCCAAACTCAAGGTTAACAAGTTCCCTTGGCTTGTCCACTATGTTCGAGTGACACAAAGAGCATATGCCACATTCTTTTTGATTGTTAAATATTTACGGTATTGGTTAAATTAGTTAATACCTCTTTTTTAGAATAAAATTAGTGTCCATTAACTCGTTATAGAATGAATCATATTTTTTCTTTTTTAAAAAATTTAATTATAACAAGACATTGAAGAAACTATAGTGGTTAATTGAAAGTATGTTTTAGAAGCAATTACGTTTAACATTGTCTTAAAGACAATTATATTTTGTGTTCGTATTAATTTATTTTTTTTACTTTTTATATATTGCGAAAATATAAACTATTTGGGATTTTAATTATATTTTAAATATTTAATTATATATTAATATTATATAGCTAAAGTATATTTTTTTAGTTTAAATATATTTTATTTTTGATTATTTTTTTAAAATAATAATTTTAAGAAATCAAATCATTTTTAAAATTCATTTACTTATTTAAAACATAATATTTAATTTTGTGGATTTAAAAGAAAAAGATATTAAGATACTAATTTAATTTATGAATTTTAAATTTTATTTAGATTTAAGTTTATCACAAAATATAAATAAAATATGAATCCGCGCATAAAGAGGGTCAAATACTAGTTAAGTAATAAATGATTAGAAATAACCATAAATAACTAATTTAATCACTTATAAAATTAGAGTTTGGCATTTAAGTATCAGATATTTTGATGTATTCATTTGGCTCAAAAGTTGGAGACGATTTGAAAGCTGCGAACATAGAAACATTGCGAATTCATATAGAATGAGGAGAAAGCACTTATTTAGGATTGCTGGAATGCTTTAGCGGCTCTAAACATAAATTCTTCAACTTCATCTACGAAAAGCTCAAACCCAAATTAAATGGTCTGTATTTGAAGTCTCTATCTACATGCAGGAAAGAAGTTCCCTTCAAATCGATTGGGTTAGCGTTTCCGGTTTATGATATGTTATGCTTTAAGTTTCCTAAAGAGACTTGTAAAAACATTAAAACCGCAATCATTCAATTCTGGTGGAGTAGTGGCGATAAACGGCGTAATATCCCTTGGGTTGCTTGGAATAAACTTTATATAAAAAAGGTAGAAGGTGGATTAGGCTTTCATGACATAAGCAGATTCAATCAAGCTTTGTTATGTAAGCAAGCATGGCAGATTCTGGACAAACCAAACTCATTACTAACTAAAGTTCTCAAAAGGTCAATATTTCAATTCTAAAGACTTCTTACATTCTAGTCTTGGTAGAAGACCGTCTTTCGCATGGAGGAGCATATTACACGGAAGAAAGCTTCTTGACATGAGACTTCTCAAAACATTTGGTAATGGTAAAACCACCCATATATGGTCTAACAAATGGATTTTAGATGGTTAGCCACGACCTCCAATTCGAACCCGCGAACCCCCTAAAGGTTTACTTTGGATCTCTACCTTGTTGGTGCCTCACACATCCCTCTGGAACATGACTTTAATCCATCACTTTTTCTCCACAAATGGTGTCAACCGTATACTCCATATGATGTTGTCACTAAACCTAGAGGATTCGTATGTCTGAATATTCTCGAAAATAGGGGTTTACACGGTCAACAATGGTCATAAACATCTTGAAACTATCTCAGAGCTCCAACAAGATGAACTTGTTATGCTTTTTGCTCTGGAAAAGAATGTATGGACCAAAATCTGGAAGATTAAAAGAGTTCCAAAAGTTAAGCAATTCTTGTGGAGAGCAATGGTGGGTGCTCTCGCTGTGGTACAAAAGCTCCAAACTCATGGTTGACAAGTTCCCCTGGCTTTTCCACTTTGTTTCTGGTGACACATAAAGCATATGCCACATTCTTTCTGATTGTTAAATATTTTTGGTATTGGTTAAATTAGTTAATACCTCTTTTTAGAATAAAATTAGTGTCGATTCACTCGTTATAGATTGAATCATATTTTTTCTTTTTTTAAAAATTTAATTATAACAAGACATTGAAGAAACTATAGTGGTTAATTGAAAGTATGTTTTAGAAGCAATTACGTTTAACATTGTCTTAAAGACAATTATATTTTGTGTTCGTATTAATTTATTTTTTTTACTTTTTATATATTACAAAAATATAAAATATTTGGGATTTTAATTATGTTTTAAATAATTAATTATATATTAATATTATATTGCTAAAGTATATTTTTTTAGTTTAAATATATTTTATTTTTTATTATTTTTAAAATAATAATTTTAAGAAATCAAATCATGTTTAAAATTCATTTACTTATTTAAAAGATAATATTTAATTTTGTGGATTTAAAAGAGAAAGATATTAAGATACTAATATAATTTATGAATTCAAAATTTTATTTATATTTAAATTAATCACAAAATATAAATAAAATATGAATCCGCTTATAAAGAGGGTCAAATACTAGTTAAGTAATAAATGATTAGAAATAACCATAAATAACTAATTTAATCACTTATAAAATTAGAGTTTGGCATTTAAGTATCAGATATTTTGATATATTCATTTGGCTCAAAGTTGGAGACGATTTGAAAGTTGCGATCATATAAACATTGCGAATTCATATAGAATAAGGAGAAAGCACTTATTTAGGATTGTTGGAATGCTTTAGCGGCTCTAAACATAAATTCTTCAACTTCATCTATGAAAAGCTCAAAACCAAATTAAATGGTTGGTATCTGAAGGCTCTATCTACATGCAGGAAAGAAGTTCCCTTGAAATCGATTGGGTTAGCGTTTCCGGTTTATGATATGTTATGCTTTAAGTTGCCTAAAGAGACTTGTAAAAATATTACAACCGCAATCAT
>OVAN01010867.1:0-15268 GCA_900406275.1 Anastatica hierochuntica
AAATGCAATATGAACCTAAGCTAGACTCTAGACTCTAAATGATGCATTCTACAGCTAATATGCTTATTACAACCTAATTGTGAATAAAAACTAAGCTAAAACACACTAAAATATGCATGAAATTGTATGTACATCAACCACCAGACTAGAGTCCAAAAGCAAGTCATTTTGTCACCCTTTTAAAGGGAGAGAAGTAAATTAGTCCATTTTTTGTCTTTTTACTTAAACATTATTTTAAAATCATCAACTTTATCACCTACAACTGAATCATCATAGATGTATCGAGGAGGTAGAACAATTAAGCCAATCCAATAAGTAGGACACAATTTCCTTCGTTAAGGGGTTGCATATATTATAGTCGCGGAGACAATGGATGTAAGGAACACAGTGACTAGCTCCCCGCTCCGCAATCATGTCTTCAAAAGATCTTTTTTAGAGGTAGTCTTTTTTACCAACTTTACTTCATTAAGTTTTGTAACCATCAAAATGTATTTAACTATATGTTCTAAAAATTGCATGAGATGTCAATGAAAAAAATATTAGTACAAGTAATCATCTCCAAAAAAATAATTTAGACAAAAAATAGTCTAATTTCTTTTATTTTGATTTAAATATTAGAGGGTGTTTTTGTAAAACAACTATGACATTATAGTATTATTTTGATGGATTTCTTAAAAACTAAATTTGATTTTTTTTTCTTATGCCATAAATTCACTCAAATCATGTCCCATCTTTCAAAATTAATGCAGTAACTTTTACAAAAATAAAAATGGCATTTGAAAGTTTAACGGCTATGTAGGAAAGCGATTTTGAAATCTATCTTATTAAAATTAAAGCACACAAACTTTTTCATATGTGATTTTTTAAATTGAACATATATTAAAAATATTATTAGATGCATTTAATGAATATGAGTATTTTTAAACATGAATAACATAGGAATATTTTAATATCATTTTCACCTAATTATTACAATATAAATATTTTTAATATAAAATTTGTTTCAAAAAAAATAAAAAATAAAATAAAGTGTTAACAATTAAAATAACCTATAAAAGTTATAAAAATAATTTATATAAATTATATAAATTTATTAGTCGTCTGATATTTAAAAAATAATATTTCAACGGGTTTTGGTTCATGATATTTCGGGTATTATCCGAACTGAACTCATACCCGAATGCGTACGAGTGTCCGAAAAACGTGAAAAATCCGAAAATCTCAAGCTTAAACTTGAATATTGGATTCGAAATAACTGAAAAGTTTTAAAATTTTTAACTCGAACCCGAAATAACTGAATATAGGATTCGGAATAACTGAAAAGTTTTAAAATATTGAGTCTCTTGACCCTCGGTTAGGGAGACTTTTATTTAGTCAATACAATCTAGACAAGTCTCCGGAAATGGAAAAAAAAGAAAAGAAACAAGTCTCCGGAATCTTCTATTTAATCAACACGAGAATATACACAGGTCAAACTGTTTTAAACTTATGCCAAGTTTAAACTTATGCCAAGTAAAACTGGTTTGAGACTTTGCTTATACTACGTGTTTAAAAGGTAACAACAGTTTGGGACTTTACTTACATAGATAGTCAACCTTAGAGTAGAGTATAATCTTGTATAAATACCGGATACTGTACATTGTTGATAATGAATAAGAAACATTTTATTTATTTTACTATCTATTATGGTATCAGAGCAATGAGCTGAGTTTATTTCTTCTTCTTCTTCTTTTCTTCATTCACTCAAGTTCTTCGATCTTTGACCAAGATCTCACGGATCTGATTCTGTTAGATCAATTTCTTCTTGTTCTTGATGCGAATCTTCGATTGTTATTCGTAGCTTCAACAATTTCTTTAAATCTTTTGTATTCTTTTTGCGATTGATTCCTTCTTCGATTCATCAGAACATCCATGGGAAAACGAAAGTGTAACTCCAAATATCGAATTGAAACTCCGGATCCTCCAAAGATCTTATCTTCTGAGCGTAGGTATGGTTCAGATTATCGATTTGCTCCTCTTGAAGCTTCGGTATCAACAAATCGTGTTGCTCCAATGGCTAGATCTGCTTCGCATCACTTTGAGGTATATGATTCTCCTGATAACCAACATAGTCTGTATCATTTACATAGTTCGGATCATCATGTCTTAGCCTTAGCATTGGAACTATTAGATTAAACATACTATGGTACTTAGTTGATTGCAATGACTACTAGTCTAGAGGCGAAGAATAAGATAGTCTTTATAGACTGATCTATTCTCAAACCAGCTGAAATTGATCCATATTAAAAAGATTTGGTGTAGATGTAACAGCATGGTGAAGTCTTGGATGCTTAACAGTGTTACAAAGAAAATTTATGCTAGTGTGCTTTATATCAAATATGTTGTTAATATCTGGAAAGATCTGCACATTAGGTTTCATAAATCCAATCTGCCAAGACTTTACAAGCTTAGTCACCAATTGCATTCTCTGAGACAAGGCAATATGGATCTATCTTCTTACCATATGCAAACAAACGTATTGGGAAGAACTTGCTAGTCTTAAGGTGATTGTACACATAATTGAGGCTATGCTGGCAGAAAGAGAAATAAATAGAGTGTTTGACTTTCTTATGGGATTAACGAAAAATATGATCACATAAGAAGTCAGATACTCATGAAGAAAACTATTCCTACTCTTCCTGAAGTTTACAATATATTGGATCAGGATAATTCTCAAAGAACTACAAGAATTTCTGCAACACCTTTGGAGCCTTCTCATTGTGGAGGGATTGGTCACATAGTGGATTGTTGTTACAAATTGCATGGTTATCCACCTATTATGAAGAACAAGGGAAAGTTTTAACCTCAGAAGCCTTCCTATTCTAAGACATCACCTATTTCTGCAAATCTTATTTAACACACAGGCCAATCTGAACAACAAACAAAGCTGGGATCAGGAAAGTCTGGTTCACTAATGAATGATGTGTTAGCTCTAGTTCAGAACGCTCCTTCTTCAATGGTTGCTGGCAATCAAAAATTATCTCCATAAAAGATGCAACAGGTTATAGCTTTCTTCAGTGCTCAACTTTATAGCCAGAGTATCACACCACAAGATGGACTTCTTGCCACACCTTCAGTCGTGCCATCTACTTCTCAAGTGTCAGGTACATTTCTCCTTCTTTATACTTTTACAATTCTTAGCATGCCATATGTGCTTAACTCTAGGAATACTAGTCTCTGAAGATTCATGGATAATAAATTCAGGGGCAACATATCATGTCTGTCATTCTAGATCCCTTTTTGATTCTTTAAAACCTCTTTCCTATACCTTTGTTACATTACCAACTGGTAATTCAGAAAGCATTGTCGGTATAGGTCCAATTACACATAGAAAGAAAAATATTTTGAAAAATATCTTGTTCGTTCCTAGATTTAGGTCCAATTTTTTGAGTGTTAGTTCTTTGGCTAAGGATAATGATTCAGTGGTTAGCTTTACTTCTTATACTTGTTTCATAAAGGATCTTACACATGCATTGATGATTGGCAAGGGTAGACAAGTGTCGAGTCTACATGTGCTTGATTCAGGTTCTTTGATTTCTGTTTCTTCTTATCTAGAAAATAAAATAGTATGTTCTAGTATTGCTGATTCACATATCTAGCATGTGCGTTTAGGTCAATCATTCTATGGCAAAGATAGAATCTCTTTCTGATAGTTTACTTTTACATAAAAATGGAAAATCAAAACATACTCGTTGTAATGTTCGCTCTTTAGCTAAACAGAAACGTTTATCTTTTTCTTTTGATAATAAAATTAGCCAAGAAATTTTTGATTTGATTCATATTGATGTTTGGGGTCCATTTTCTGTTTCTACACATGAAGGATATATATATTTTCTAACTATAGTGGATGATCGCAGTAGGGGTACTTGAGTTTATTTGCTTAAGTCCAAGTCTGATGTTCTGATAGTGTTTCCAGATTACATCACTTTAGTTGAAAATCAATATAATAGAACTATAAAGTCTGTTAGTCTGCCAATGCTCATGAATTGGCTTTTGTTGATATTTTCAAAGTAAAAGGTATTGTTCCCTACCATTCTTGTCTAGAAAAACCAAAACAAAACTCAGTAGTAGAGAGAAAACACTAGCACATTCTAAATGTTGTTAGGGCTCTTCACTGTCAATCTCAAATACCCCTTTCATATTAGGGTGATTGTGTTCTCACAACTCTGTTTTTGATAAACCGTTTACCTTCTCCTCTTCTTGATAATAAATCCCTTTACAAGATTACCACTAATGTCCCAAATTATTAAAGCTTAAAAGCCTTTGGGTGTTTATGTTACAAAAGTACCTCTGCTAAATCTAGGATAAAGTTCGACCCTAGAGCAAAGGCTTGTGTCTTTTTAGGATATCCTATTGGTTATAAAGGGTACAAAATGTTAGATCTTGAGACAAATAGTATTTCCATTTCTAGGCATGTCATTTTTTATGAACATAATTTCCCTTTTGTTGCATCTACTCTTTTTGAAACAGCAATTGCCCTCTTTTCTAGTTCTGCAAATAATCCTTATGATGATGTTCTTCCTTCTGAAGCATCATCCTATGGTGGATCATTACCTTTGGGCCTTTGTCACTACCATCTTGTGATGGTAGTTTGCCTTTGGCTGCTACATCACAGAGAATCAATAAACAACCTTTCTATTTGCAAGATTACATGTGCCAAGCTTCTCATTCTTTATATCCTCTTTCTGCTTATCTTTCTTATGATAAGCTCTCTTCTAATTATTTTTCTTTCATCAATTATATCATTCTAAGTTATGAGCCCAACAACTTTCATGAGGCAATGAATCCCAATGAATAGTGTGATGCTATGAATGTGGAGTATGACTCTTTAGAAGGTTTGGACATCTGGGATGTTTGTTCTCTGCCTGTTGGCAAGCAAACTGTTGGTTGTAAGTTGGTTTATAAGCTCAAGCTTCATGTTGATAGGAGTTTAGAAAGATACAAGACTCGTTTGGTGGCTAAGGGATATACTCAGCAAGAAGGAATTGATTTTGCTGATACTTTTCACATGTAGCTAAAATAGTGACTATTAAGCCTATCTTTGTTGTAGTTGCCAAGAAGAAATGGTGTTTACACCAATTGGACATTTCAAATGCCTTTTTGAATGAGGAGTTAACAGAGGAAATCTACAAGGATCTTGCTCAAGAATATGCTACAAGGGGCACTAATCTTCCACATAATCTCGTTCTTAAGTTGAAGAAATCAATTTATGGTCTAAAACAAGCTTCAAGACAGTGGTTTATCAAGCTTTTTACTACTCTGATAGGATTAGGTTTTCAAAAGATTAATGGGGATCATAGTCTTTTCTTGTGTGCTTCTGCTGACAATTTTATTCTACTGCTAGTTAATGTAGACGATATCATCATAGCTAGCACATATGAAGCTAGTGTCTCTACCTTTGTGGGAAAGCTAAAAAGATGTTTCAAGCTAAGATATTTTGGTCAACCAAAGTATTTTCTGGGTCTTGAGATTACTAGATCATCCTCAGGGATTTCTATGTGTCAGCATAAGTATGTTTTAGAGATGTTTTCTGATACTGGATTAATGGGTTGTAGACCTTCTTTTGTACCTATGGATCCTAGTATCAAACTATCTGCTGAAGTAGGGGACTTGTTGCCAAATATTGAGTCTTATAGACATCTGGTGGGGAAGCTGATGTATCTCACTATTACTCGTCCAAATATTTGTTTTGCTGTGAAAAAATTCTGTCAGTTTTCTTCTGCTCCTATAGTGCCTCATCTTCAGCTTGTTCATAAGGTACTTAACTATTTTAAGGGCACCATTGGACAAGATATTTTCTATCCTGCATATGATGATTTTCATATCAAAGTCTTTCGTGATTCAGATTGGACACAGTGTCCTAATACTAGGAGATCTTTTTATGGATCATGCATTTTCATTGGAAACTCTTTAGTTTCTTAGAAAGCAATTAAAAAAAATGTTGTCTCTCTCTCCTCTGCAGAGACAGAGTACAAATCTATGTCTAATACAGCTAAAGAGGTAGTTTTGTTGTCTCGAATGTTGAAAAATTTGCAGGTTGCTTCATCATCTACTCTTGTTCTCTATTATGATAACACTGATGCGTTGCATATTGCTAAAAATCATGTGTTTTACAAAAGACCAAAACACCTTGAGTCTAAATGTCATTCCATACGAGAGAAGATTGAGGCTGGTGAAATCAAGACATTTCATGTGCACATAGAAAACAACTTGCAGATGCTTTCACCAAACCACTATATCCTATTCTATTTCACAAGTTCATGTTCAAGATGGATCTTGTTAACATATTGTCGCCATCTTGAGGAGCCTATCAAATATACCATTTTATATATATCATTTGTACGTAGATAGTTAACCTTAGAGTATAATCAACATTACACTTCTATAAATACTGGATATTGTAAATTGTTGATAATTAATGAAGAAACATTTTATTTACTTTATTATCTGTTAACTCATGTTTGAAAAAAATATTTGAAAGTCTAACTAACTTGAATAAAACTTGACTTATCAAAGATTATTTTAATACAACTAATAAATACATAACGGTAAAAATACAACAAAAACTATGAAACTCAAGCGTATATTTTTATAAAGAGATAATTGGCTTATTTTTTATGGCTTTCACGTTATTTTGATTACATTTACATTTATAGAAGCCTTCAACTACTCAAATCTTTTTTTATTGATAAAATGAGAATATTTCGTTAATGAAAATAAAAAATTACAACATTTGTTAGATGAAGTTTAGAGTTTCTTGAGATCCAAAAAAAGAATAAAACGATAACAAGAAACAAGTATTTAGATTGAAGGGAGAATTAGAAAAATAGAACACTTTCAACTTGGATTTGTCCAAATAGGACTTTCGGCAATTTTGGCCATTTTGACATGTCATACACCTACAAAATGAAAAAAATAGTAATTTATATTTTAAAAAAAATTTAAAAATATGTAAGCTATTAGAAACATAAGTAAGACTACTTATGTATTTTTCATAAAAAATAAATAGGTAAATAATATTTTATTTAATATACTAGCTAAGCACAAAATATTCATTCTGGCCATCTACTTAGTTTAGAAATTGTATATTAAGTATTGTACAATGATCTACCTTTGGTATATAACTTAAACAAAAGTTTCTTATATATTCTAATTTCGGTAGAATATGTTTGATGGTATTCTAGTCATATGTCTTTGGTCTACCAAACGCTAGATTATATATTCTACTGATTACTCTTTGATCTAGCTCGCAGGTTAATACGTATTATGGCTTTTACCAAATGTGACGCGTTATGCAGATTAAGTTTTCTACCCACTATACATTGTTCCACCCTATTTAGAAAACGTATTCTATGTAAATAACGAAAAAAAGGAAATTTCCATATTGTAATAATTATGTTTCCTAAATCTATCTTTAATAAACCTAAATCTAAGAATATCTTCTCCAACCATATTTCTTCAACTATATAAGACTATGTAAAGTATACAAAGTATAGAATATACAAACATAACTCATTTATATATTTTGCTCCAACATTAACCGTAGTAAGAGTTTAACAGGAATAGAACTCGGGTTGCGAATCGTCGGCGTCAACATTTTCCGGCATCCAAAGCAAATGCTCAAACAATACAACTTCGCAAGAAATCAATATCGAACCGTCCTCGTTGTCGTGTCCACTATCCATAGCCGCTAGTTGCTGGAAGAGCAGGTGACACACGACGGCGGAGCTCATGTGGTACGTCCGCTGTGTTCGGCCAACGTACACGATGTGAAGGTCTTCAGAAGGAAATGCATTCACGACGTAGGATCGTCCGTGATTGGATGGAGTCATTGACTGATTAGGCTTGGTGTTGAATGAACTGAGCTTCTTTAAAACTGATTTCAACTTCATCAGTTTGTTTCCGCACGGTGCTTTTTTTCTTCCTTGTGGCTTTGTATCTCTTCCATCACGCCTTCTCTCTCCGCTCTGGCGATCATCATTCGTTCGCGCAAATGCCGATCAGAGAAAGCTTCTTCAGATTTATCCGGCAGTCGTGTTGTGTGGAAGCTTTTTCGAGAGTCTGCTATTGATTTCAAGCGACGGTTGAACAAGTAGCTTGCGCGAGAGAGTCTCCTCGAATCCATGGGTGTTAGAGACAGATGAGATGTGAAGAAATCAGTTGTGAAGAGATTTTGGAGAAATACAGAAGAGAAGCCATTGCTATTTGTGTCAAGAAGAAGAATGTTGCCTTTTGCCTCTTTCTCTAAAACGCAACAGATGCGTTCTTTTTTATTTTATTTTTTTACTTATTTTCCTTTTTTTGAAACTAAATTAATATAATATAGAAACAATATTTTAATAAATAAAAATTTATTAGTTTTAGGGGTATAATCGGATTTAACAAAATTAAAATCCTATTGTGACAAAATTATTATCCAAAATTCTATTGGGATAAATCTAATTTGAGAGTTTCCCATTTTTCTAATTTTCTCTAAAATGAAATCGAACAAGGTTTCAATGCTAAACCAAATGATTGAACTCAATGCAAAAGCAGAAAGAATATTCGACGACACCAAAAATACGAATTCTAGTCTTCTGACGACACTTCAGAACACGAGCACTAGTCTCCCGACGACACTTTTGAACATGAATCCTAGTCCTCCGATAACATCCAAAGGCACGAACTAGCAGAGACCGGCGACGACACTCTACAACATAAATCCAACAAAGACCGACGACACTCTAAGTATGAACCCAGCGAAATACTATTTCTATGAAGAACACGATCCTAAAGCATTTATCAAAAAAAAAAACACGATCCTAAAGCAACCAGGCTAATACCCGTCGCCACCACAACTAAAACTAAAATCGGGTCAAGAGAGAAGCACCAAAAACTTCGGACAAGATGAGAACCCCTTCAAGAAAAAGAAAAAGACCAAAGCTACCATTACCAGTAAAGAGACCAAACCAATGGCACCTGGATGTCGTGATCTAGCGATTAGAGTCTTCAAAATCGCCGAAGCTGAGAACCAGCTCTAGAGCTTCTCATTAGTCTTGGTCCACTGTAGACCTTTAGTGAGACAAAAAAAAAAGAGAGAGGGCGAAACCAATGACAAAGTTATTGCAGAAATCAGAAAGGTAAAAGCAAAGAGCTGAAACATCTTGGAACGCAACTGATGCGCCATAGACGACCCCGCAGTGGAGCAGACCCGGAGCCAACACGCGATCATACCAGAGAAAAAAGCGGAGACACACGACACCACCTGTTCTCTGAGTGCGCCACCAGAGTTGAAACAAATTGCCGATGCCTTTCATGGCCGGAGAGACGAAGAGAAACCTCACCAAGACGTGAGGAGAGGAGACCAGAACCACGCCACACGACGGCCCAATAACCGAGGCTCAGAGGAGAGACACAACACCGTTTGAATCATCTCAGGACCTGGAGAAAGAAAACCAACCAGACCTTGCGCTTCTCTCTAAGGCGATGGACTGGGAGGCAGAACATATCTGAAAATTCAACAGCACAGCAAACCCCAAATCTTTTGCATGAAAAAACCAATATAACTCCTAATCATGCAATTTTAACTCCCACAACTTCACAACTGGGAAAAATCCAAATGTTACTTGAAAGTCCCCAAGACGTAATACTACTGTAATCTTTTACTCTATTTCCAGAGTTTTAAGAAGTGGAGTAAAAAGTGAACCAACAAAAAAATGGACTAAAAAGAAGAAAAAAAATAACCTTCTTAACATATAAATATAAAAATTAACCCTTTAACATAAAAATAAACCATTTCTGGAGATTGTTGTTGCGTTTAGAGCAAGAGGAAATGCTTGACTGTTGAACTAAGCTTGAATGACTTGAGCAACAAGCAAGACTAAACCGAGTTATGGTTTGGCGATTTAGAAGACACTAAACCGATATATGGTTTAGTTAGGTAGATAATGATTAAAGTTTAGGAGTTATCTAGACTTTAGTCAATTCCTACTTAGGTTAGGAGAAATGGTTTTAGTATTTAAGGTTTTTGTTTTTAGTTGCTCAAGTGTTCGAGGCTTTTTGAGAGAGAGAGTTTGAGAGATTTAGTTTTGAGCTATTTTCTAAATCTAATAAAGAAGTTGTGTTTTGAGAATCTCTTAAAGTGTTTAAGCTTGAAATCAATAATTGGTATCAGAGCTTGAGTTCGAATCTACTGTGGAAGAAATCGGAGAAGAGATTCGAACCTTGTTCTGTTATTCAAAAGGGATCGTGTTCTGTTTTGCTGCTGTCGAGTTATGTTTTCGTTGAGAATAACATAACGCATCTCGAACGTTAAAGAAAGAAGGAGGATACGAAGATCGAAGATCAAACATGGTTGATCTTCCTGTCGTTGTTGTAACACCGAAGGAAGGAGTACCTTCTTCTTCCTCGGTCAAGTGCCCAATGCTTAATTCTACAAACTATACAGTATGGGCCATTCGTATGAGAGTTGTCTTAAAGGTTCACAAGGTGTGGACCATTCTAGAAACACCATCGGCAGATGCCGAACAGAATGATCTAGCGGTAGCTTTGATTTTTGAATCTATTTCCGAATCACTTATCTTGCTAGTAGGAGAGCTTGATACTGCAAAAAAGGTTTGGGATGCAATCAAAGCACGCCATATGGGAGCTGAACGATTTAAAGAGGCACGACTACAAACGTTGATGGCAGAGTTTGATAGATTAAAGATGAAGGACAGTGAATCTATTGATGAGTTTTCGAGTAGAATCTCTGCTGTATCATCTAAATCAGCCGCCCTAGGGGAAGAGATAGAAGAATCTAAGCTGGTGAAAAAGTTTCTAAAAACACTTCCTCGAAAGAAATATATTCACATAGTAGCCTCTCTTGAGCAAGTGCTGGATTTAAAGAATACGAGCTTTGAAGACATTGTAGGACGTATGAAGGCATATGAAGAAAGGATCTCAGAAGATGATGAAACGAGCGATGAACAAAGCAAGCTAATGTTCGTGAATTCGGATTCATCAAATGCAGAACAAGGCTCGTATAATTATTACAGAGGAAGAGGACAAGGCGGTCGTGGTAGCTTTCGAGGTGGTCGCGGACCCTGGCAGAGAGATGCCTCCAATATCACTTGTTCCAGGTGTGGTAAGCTTGGACACTATGCATCATCATATCCGGACAGGCTACTAAAAGTGCAAGAAGCTCAAGAAGATCATGCAAAATCCATTAATGAGGATACTCAGAATGCCGATGAGCTTATGATGCATGAAGAGGTCTATTTAAATGAGGAGAAGATCATACCAAAGAAATACGAAGAAACTAATGACAATGATGTAAATAACATATGGTATCTGGATAATGGGGCCAGTAACCATATGAGTGGAGACTTAAGATACTTCTCTGCAGTGGATTATTCAATCACCGGAAAGGTTCGGTTTGGAGATTATTCACGGATTGACATTAAAGGGAAAGGTGCAATCGAATTTGTCGACCAAAAGGGCGAGCTGAGAAAGATGAGTAATGTCTATTTTATCCCTGATCTGAAGAGTAATATCATCAGTCTTGGACAAGCTACCGAATCAGGCTGTGACGTAAGAATGAAGGACGATTTCTTGGTAACGCATGACCGTGAAGGGAGACTTGTGGCTAAAGCTATTAGATCAAGAAATCGGCTTTATAAAGTTCGAATGGACATCAAAGAACCGAGATGTCTCTTCGCAACTACAGAGAACTCATCAAGGCTATGGCATGCAAGAATTGAGCATGTTAACTATGAGACACTAAAGTCGATGTTGCAGAAGGACTTAGTCATTGGAGTCCCACGATTTGATATAGGAAGGGAGATTTGCGGCTCATGTTTACTCAGGAAACAAACCAGGAAGTCATTCCCGCAATCCACAATGTATCGAGCCTCAAAGGCACTCGAGCTCATTCACGGGGATCTTTGTGGACTCATAGCGCCAAGCACAACCGCGGGAAATAAGTATGTTTTCGTTCTAATAGATGACTACTCGAGATACATGTGGACGATGTTGTTGAAAGAGAAAAGTGAAGCGTATGAGCGGTTCAAAAGGTTTAAAACCTTAGTCGAACATGACTCTGGAAAGAGCATACAAACATTTAGAACGGATAGAGGAGGAGAATTTGTTTCTCTTGAATTCAACTTCTTCTGCCAGAGCACAGGTATTAGGCGTCACTTAACCGCTTCGTACACTCCACAGCAAAACGGGGTTATAGAAAGGCGTAATAGAACTCTCATGAAAATGACGAGAAGTATACTAAACCACATGATGGTGCCAAATTATTTATGGGGAAAAGCGGTAAGGCACTCAACGTACTTAATCAATAGAGTTTCTACAAGGGCGGTTAAAGACAAAACACCATATGAGCTTTATCGTGGGACAAGACCGAACATTCAACATCTCAGAATTTTCGGATGTATTGGCTATACAAAGGTGGAAGCTCTGCACCTGAAGAAACTTGAAAACAGGTCGCGTATTCTGGTTCATTTGGGCATAGAACCGGGATCTAAAGCGTACTGAATGTTCGACCAACAGACAAGGAAAATAGTGGTTAGCCGGGATCTTGTATTTGATGAGACCAAACCATGGAAATAGAAAAGAACCTCTTCGGAGCAAGAACATGCAGGGAAGCTGAGAATTACCTTGGGAGTATTTGGAAATCGTGGTATCTCCAATACCGAGATGGTAGAACGAGAAACAGGGGGAGTGAGTGGAGAAACAGAGTTACTTGACCAGCAAGGTAACTCTAAACCCGTTAATGGCGAAGGTCATAATGAGGAAGAAGACGATATTGGGGAAGAAGTAGCTCCCGAGTATGGAGCTGACGAGCCTGAAACTCTACCTGTAGCTGATAACGATCATTTAAATGATCATCCTGTGGTCAGAAGGTCGTCACGAACTAGTGCAAAATCCCGATGGCTGAATGACTACGTTATGATGGTTGAGGAAGAAGGAGACATGTTACTCATGGGGCTCGATGATGAACCAACTTGTTACGAGGATGCAGAGGCCTCTCGAGAATGGAGACACGCGTGTGAAGAAGAGATTAAGTCAATCTCGAAGCTCGATTGTTGGAGTCTAGCGGATCTTCCGAATGGTGTTAAGCCAATTGGCATAAAATGGTTATTTAAATTAAAGAGAAATTCAGATGGGAGTATAAACAAGCATAAAGCTAGACTAGTCGCAAAAGGATATGTTCAGAAACACGGTGTAAATTTTGAAGAAGTGTTTGCTCCGATGGCTCATATAGAGACCACTCGTCTATTGATCAATCTTGCAGCATTAAATGGCTGGGAAATACATCACCTGGATGTTAAAACCGCATTTCTGCACGGAGATTTAAAACAAACAGTTTTTGTTTCACAACCTGATGGCTTTGTTATTAAAGGAAGCGAGAGAAAAGTTTATAAACTTAAGAAAGCTCTGTATGGCTTACGACAAGCTCCCAGAGCCTGGAACGATAAGTTAAACCAAATTCTCTTTGACTTGAGCTTCCGAAAATGCTTAAAGGAGCCATCTGTTTTCCGGCGAAAGGAGAAAGGTAATACTCTCTTAATTACGGTTTATGTGGATGATCTGTTTGTGACAGGGACTAGTCTGGATGCCATAAATGAGTTTAAAAGGGAGATGTCCTCACGTTTTGAGATGAGTGATCTTGGAAGATTGACATACTATCTTGGAATAGAAGTGTCACAACACGAAGGAAGAGTAGTTCTAAACCAAAGTCGATACGCAAAGAGGATACTTGAGGAGGCAAGAATGAGTGATTGCAACCCGACACACATGCCTATGGACTTAGGAACGAAGCTCTCCAAGTCCAAGCATGAGGCGGAGATTGATGCGACTGGATACCGGAAAATTATTGGTTGTTTGCGGTACTTGCTTCATACAAGACCAGACATGTCTTATTGTGTAGGAGTCCTGAGTAGATATACGCAGAGTTCGAGGGTGCCTCATGGAGTGGCGCTAAAGCAGTGTCTTAGATACTTGAAAGAAACAACAAATTTCAGACTTAGCTTCACAGCTTCATAGCCTGGAAAGTCTAGATTGATTGCTATAGTGATAATAGTCATAACGTTGATCCAGATGACGAAAGAAGTACAACTGGTCACATGTTTTATTTGGGAGAAAGTCCCATTACTTGGTGTTCTCAAAAACAAGAAACAGTTGCACTTTCGTCTTGTGAGGCTGAGTTCATGGCAGGTACTGAAGCTGCTAGACAGGCTATTTGGCTCCAGGACTTACTTGGCGAGATTAATGGGAAGGCTTGTGAGAAGGTGATAATACGCATTGATAACAAGTCGGCAATAGCTCTAACAAAGAACCCAGTTTTCCATGGAAAGAGTAAGCATATACATACACGATTTCACTTTATAACGGAATGCGTTGAGAAAGGGTTGATTGACGTAGAGCATATTTGTGAAGACAGACAGAAGGCGGATGTCCTAACCAAGGCACTCGATAGGATAAAATTCAAAGAAATGAGAGATCTCATTGGTGTTTGTTGAGGTCAAAAATTGTCCCGACGAAATCGATGCATGAAAAGGACTACGGAAACGATGCTTTCTACTCCGGACACAGGAATCGTAAGGATATTTGAAAACTCTGAGGTTCTCGTCGTTCAAGTTATCTCTTCCGAACCTGGCTTCAAAGTTATGGATATAGTAGATCATGACCAATCTCCGCATAAAGTTTGTTCGTCCACAAGCAGCTAGAGCATCCAAATGCCAAGGTTAGCATCGATGGTTCTCGGATAACTTTCACGAGGCCACACGATACGTCCTCCGGAGCGATATGAAACCACCAAAAGCGTTAAAGAACCGCGTCGCTTCGAAGAAATGTCTAACGCCGATTGACGCCAAACCTACGAACGAGTCTTGGAATCGATTAACGACTGAACTAGAGGCCAGTCTAGACGTCGAATCAAACCAAGGCCGGAGGTCCGTCTTAGCGCCAATTGGGGCTAAGACAGGAGGTCTGTCTTGGCGCCAAGACCAAGGCATGGCCTTGGCGCCAATTGGCGCCAAGACAGAGTGTCTGTCTTGGCGCCGGTTGGCGCTGAGACGCGGATAACGTTCAGCCGTAGTCCGTTGACCGAACCACATCCTTTCCAATTGTCATTTCCTTCGAATCGTCGCTTGATCGTCTCTCATTTCGTCTCGAATGGAATTCCCGCCAAACCGTCGTAATGACAATCGTGAGGATTCGTCTTCTCCGTAGGATTTCGTATCGATCGTGTAAAACGATG
>OVAN01010868.1:2548-15267 GCA_900406275.1 Anastatica hierochuntica
AATCAGGAATTCGAATAAGATCCCTTAACTTTCTTTGTTATTTGTGTCTGTCGAATCGTTCTTCGCTTACGTTTTTTTCGTNTTAGTTTACCTTTGATTCGTTCTCGTACTCATTCTGTATTCGTTCACGTTAATCTATTCTTACGAATCTTATAACTTTACCACCATTAAATGCATGTCGCTTCGCAATCTTTTTCGTATTAATTCACTTTCGTTATCAACTTGTTTCGTTTCGTAATATATTTATCTCTTAGTTTCATATCTCTTATTTACTAACCTTTTTACTCACTACTTGATCTGTCAATCTTTGGCTACAGAGAGTTTGTGAACCACATAACATTGACAGTGAGAATTTCGGTTCCCATAAGACTCATGACACGTCTAGTTGCCCGGGCGGCTAGACGCAGGCAAAGTATAGTCACCCATCGGGCGACTAGACTCATGAAACGTCTAGTCGTCTAGGCGGCTAGACGTAGGCAACGTATAGTCGCCCGCGGTTAACTAGACCACGTTCTCTCGATCATCTTCTCCTTCAAATCTTGGTTCGATTGTCTCTTGTTTCGTCTCGATTGGAGTTTCCGTTGAAGTTTCGCGGCAATAATCGTAAAGACTTGTTCTTTTCGTAAAAGCTTCTTATCGATCATATAAAACGATAACGGTTAACTCGAACACCGACATCGTCTTAATTATACGATCAGGGTTTCGAAGCCACACAAGGCCAATCCCGAAAGATATAAAGTGGCCACACTTTGACGAAATACTACTTAAAACAGGGAACATGCTCTCTCTACGTACAAACTTTTCTCGTTCACGAATCGTATTCGAAATAGTCAGCAACCGAAAAAGTTGCATGCGTTAAACGGTTCCGGGTTTTGGTCGACTGCGTCCTCTTCACCTTGAGCGATGTCCCAAACTTCCTCCTAATCGGGAGAAATGGGAATCGAAGCCCAGTGACCCTAAACCCTCTCTTCGATTGATAGTATCGAAGACCCAACATCCTTGCACTTCTTCATGTGGCTAGACATTTTTTCCATCTCGAAGTCTTAGGAGTAGTTGAAAAGCTGGGTGCGCCACAAAGCACCCGTCGAACCACGACATTTGCGATATTTTCCGAAGGACTATTGAGTGCACTTGTACTGGTCGATGTCCGCCGCAAATTGAACTGAACGATCAGCCACAACCAAGGTGATTTCATGTTTTTCGCCTATACATACGGCAAACCTGCGACGCTTGATTTCGGGCCAATTCCTTTTCACGAAGAGAAGCTGCCTTGACCTCCTTTTTCAGGCGGGAGTTCTCTTCTTCGAGTTTCTCGGCCTTAAATCGAGTCGTTTGCCCTCCAAGTTGCTTGCCCTAATGGCCTCGTCCATCACGTGGAGACCCTGCAAAAAAAACTAATTCTTTAAATGGTTAGGAGCGATGTCACTCGAATGATCGGAATCATATCATATGCACGAAAACTAACCCCCATGCACAAACGCGAGGCCTCCGCATATTGCCCTGACCTAACGAATCCCGCATTAGCCGCGGGTTGATGCGTTGGGGAATCAAAATAAGAAAGAAGGCGTCAAAGTCTAACCCTTCTCCTTAAAGCGACATCGAAGGTTGACTCGGACCGCTTCCGTCTCTGCCGAGGAGATCGTGGGACCACGCCCCCTCGGATGGCCCCCTCCTTTCCTCGGTAACACCGCCCCCATTAGCAGACGCACACTCGTTCCAGGGAGACCTCTCCCTCTCCAAGTCAGGAGGCATCGCGTACGGAGTGAAGCCATTCATGGTCGGCTCTAACTCCTCTTCCGAGATCACGTCGGGCTGAGTCTGATTCTTGTGGTACATAACCGCGTTACGAACTCGTGGCAGGGAAAAGTAACCCCAGTGGAACGGACCGCCTCGGAGAAGGTCCCTAACACCGTAAGTATCTTCCGGATGTGGGGGAAGGGGATCGAAAACTGCAAAACAAAAGAACTATCAAATATCGGCTGACGAAAAGAAAACGGTCAGAGTATCAAAAGCGATACACGCGGAACGCCATTTACGGGGTAAAAGAATAAATTTATTCGCCCTATTGTGGAAATTGGACGTAAACAATCGGATCACCGACATATGGTTCCTCGGCTTGAGGCAATACCAAAGCGGCAGACCGTGTGGCTGTCGGAGATAAATATGCCACTAGATAGTCGACGCTTAGATCAATTCCTCGTTTGTAACCCAAAACCAAGAGTCCGACAAGGTGTTGGAGACCGATGGGCGAGAGTTGACCGATCGATAAACCATAGTTGTCCAAAAACTGGATTATGGTCCCTGGAATGGGAAACCACAGTCGACAAAACAACAAATGTGCCTCGTAGCACGTAAAGAAACCATGAGGCGGAGAATCAGCATCCTCTCCAATTTCCCGCCTATCTAACCCTAGCTGTGGTGGGCGAGAGTCAAACAAATTCAGATGTCGCAATCAAATTAACGCGTCAACAAATGCGGCCCTTAACGCTGACGACCATTCTTCGCCAGTGACGAAGCCCTAGCAACCAAGGCCAACAACGCTGGCGTTGACCATGGTCTCGATCATGATTATTCAGCCTACGAGATATATCTTACACAAAGGTAAAGTCCAAAGTCTTCTAAGAAAGAATCTACTCTTCAAATTCTACAATAGAAAATGGAGAGTGGAGGACAATTGTTAGGGGTAAATTTATTCCCTTACAACCTAAACTTAGCTAAACTAGGGCCTCATAGGTAACCTCGTTGGTTGAATACGTTTACAAATGCCTTAGCCAAGGACGCGCGTTGATGTGTACATAATTTCATGCATATTTAGTTGCATTTTAGCTTAGTTTTAGGATTAATTGCATATGCATACATATTCTTGCATTTTTAGGTTCTACTTTTAGAGTGGATCAATGGAAGCTCAAGAGATAGATTGAAGGAGTTTTTGTAGTCAAGAATTCATGGAAAAGAGGAGCTAGATGCATGGGTAGTATGTGGAAACAAAGACGCTATCAGAGGACCAAAGAATAAGCCAAAGACTGTCAATGCATGGGGCTACCGACCTGCAGGTCGATAGTGGCATGCATGAGGTCGATGGCCACATGCACAAATGAAGTTGCTGCCTAATGCATGCCACTATCGACCTGCAGGTTGATAGCCACGTGCATTAGGTCGATAGTGGCATGCACAAANAGTACATAACTTTCTTTTCTTTGAACAACTTTTCTACTTTTATTCTCTATTTTGAAGATCTAAAGACTTGTGATAACTAATTGGTTTCTTTAATTTAGGTTTGTGTTTCTCTTCTCCATCTCTTTCTATATCTTCTTAATCTAAGAGCATGGAAGCTCAAAGACCTAATCTATGTCTTTGGATTTCCATGGATCTTAGTGAATAGATCCTTCAATGATCATGAGATGTAGTAGGCTAGGGTTAGATCTAGGGTTGTAATGGATGATTAGGCTAGATTTTGGCATATATTCCTAATAGATCTTCTTTAGTCCTTTGAAAGTTCATTGCTTGCTCATTGACGCCTAGTAAGTGTTCGATGAAATGCTTGAGTGATGTTTTTCACTTGGACCCATGAGAGTGGATGTTACCTAGGTGCTAGATGGCTAAAATAGCTTGTAGATCACTATTGCTTACATGTTTAGATAGGCAAAAAGCGAGAGTTGAGCCTTGTCATGTGTATGGGTGAAGAGATCTTCGCCATGAGAGTGGGTTGATCGACAAAGGAGGAATCCTTGGCCTAAGAATAGCTTTAATCCTCTAAAAAAGCCTTACCAAAGTCCATTATAGTTCTAGATCGACCCCGAATCTATTCTTATGTCTCAAGATCCGATCTTTTACATTTATTACACTTAAAGTTAATCTCTTTATTGCTCTTTACATATTGCTTTCCTTTCATATTGCCTTTACTTATGCATTTTCATTATGTTTGCCTTTATTTATACTTAGATTTAGTTGATACTTGTGCACCCCAATTAAATCGATCTCTTTAGACTAGGAATTCTAGTGTATTCTCTTTGTCTAGGTTTTAGCTAGTCAAGTCCTCAAATCATTTGGACGATACCTCAAGTACAATAACTTGACACTATTCTCTTGCGGTTCGTTGGGTTAGCTTAAGGTTTTATAAATTTAAGCTTTCCACGACGAGCGGTGAAAGTCGTCCGCGTCAAAGAGATTTCTAGATTTCAAGGACTAGTATTTATTTTTTGCTTATTTTACCAAATTTCTATCTTTCTGTTGTTGATTTTTCTTTTGATTGTGAAGGTACATGATAACAAGTTCTAGAGGTGAGCAAAATTAAAGACTTCTTGACATTGATCCAACACACCTCGAAAGACAAAACTCAAGACAAAGAAGGGCTAGAGAAACACAAGTCCATCTTCATATATTGGGAATGAACCAATAAATAGAAGAAGCAAACCCTCCACCTATGGAGAATCAACCACGAGCATACCCTCCACACCAAGGAGCTTTTGTTGGTCATCAGGATCGCCCAATCCACCACCCTAGAGAAAAACCAATGATTGGAGAAGGCGATGAGCCATTTACTAATGGAAAAATAATGGGGATAAGGCCCCCCACTAATCTGCAACAACAACTCTAAGATCAAGTCTAGCTTGATTAATATGGTACAAAATGCTCGTTTCTTCGGTATAGCATTGGAGAATCCTCTTTAGCATTTGGATAACTTTGAGAGGTTATGCGGAACGGTGAAGATAAATTGAGTGGCGGAGGATGTGGTCCAATTGACTTTGCTTCCATTCTCTTTAGGAGACAAAGCATCACAATGGGAGAGGAGTGTTGTGACATTTTCTATCACAACTTGGGATGAATGCAAGAGAAGGTTCTTGGAAAAATTCTTCTCACCTCAAAGAACGGCGAAGATAAGAAATGAGATTTCTACTTTCAAGCAAAGAGAAGTAGAATCACTATATGAAGCTTGGGACTGCTTCAAGGAAACATTAGGAGTTGCCCCCATCATGGGATCACTAAAGGCAACTTGCTTTAAATTTTCTATAGATGAACCCATGAGAATTTTCGCCTAGCTTTGAACAACGCTTCGATGGGAAGTTTTGCTTGCCTCTCCACCGAACAAGGAGATAAACTTATTGAGAATTTGGCCCAAAGCGACAATTGTGATGGAGATGACTACGATAGAATAGTTAGAAACACAGAATCAAAGGATAAAAAGATAAAAGAGCTTAATGACAAGCTTGATAGGCTCATTTTCCAAAGGAAAAGGAGCGTTCACTTTGTTAAAACTGAATGTGAAGGAGGACAAGATGGTGATAATCAAGAAGAAGTGAGCTACATCCAAGGAAGTTACTACCAAAAACTCTTCAACCAAGGATACAAGCCCTATAACAACAACTTGTCTTACCGAAGCAAAAATGTAGAGAATCCACAAGATCAAGTCTTCCTGCCCAAGCCTAATCAACAAGGGTATCAGTTCCAACCAAAGAAAGGCTACTATCCAAAACCTCAACAATAAGTCGGTTCTTCCAAAGAAGAAGAGAATCACGCTATGCTTAAGAAGCTAGTCGAAGGCCAAAATGAGACTAAGGTCGATCTTAAGAAAAGGTTTAGAGAAATGAATACCAAGATGGAAGCTATGTACCGAGACATGAAAATTAAGCATGATACTTTGGCTTCATATGTTAAGGTCATAGACTCACAACTACATCGAGTGATTGCGGATCAATAAGGGAAGGTCGTAGCCAAAGAAAAAAGAGGACTAAACCAGGACTTTTGTAATGTCTTTTTGGAAGAAGTAGACAATGATCCTAAGCCATGGGAAGGCATTGTCTTTACTCTTGAAGAGGAAGAGATCATCGATGATTTGGAAAGACTCTTTTTGAATCCTATTGATGAGAAATTTAATGATGAATTGGGAATTGAATTGCTTGGAAATCCTCTTGAGAAGGAAGGCCATGCCGAATCTATACTAGATTTTGATGGGCCTAACACTCCCAATGGAAAGGAGTTTGCAAAGAAAGACACTCCACTTCTTAAAGGAGGTGTCGAATTAGATTAGAAGAAGAAAGAGCCTTGGTTTTAAGAAAAGACTACTAAAGAATAAATGACTAAGGAAGCTATGAAGGAAGAAAGCTTCAAGAAGGAGGAAAAAGAAGAAAGCAATGTTTCAAGGGAAGAGACATTTTGAAAGGAAATGTGAGAAACCAAAGATTCCTAGGGGCATGCCTAGAGAAATGGATATGAGTGAAGATCGCTATCTTGAACTTAGCGGCTCTAAATACCAAGCTACCGTATCCTCAATGTTTCAAGAAGGAAATCTTGGGACGACACTATAGAAAGATGAAGAGGGATGGCGACTTAGACATCCCACAAGAATGGTATGAGGAGGCTAAGACCGATGAAACGGTTAAGGTAAAGCTTTAGAAGAAGTTGGCTATGATAGACAAGGAAGAGAAGCGGTTGAGAATGTACTAGAAAAGAGCGAATTTGAAGGAAGATTCGTCATACCTTGTGCTCTTAAGGACTACCAATTTGAAGATGCTTTAGCGGATACCGGTGCTAGCTTGAATGTCATTTCTCTAGACCGTGTAAAGGAATTTGGTTTACAATATGAAATCAAGAAAGGAACTAACCCCATACTTTTGGGAAATGTTACAAGGAACGTTCCAATGTGAAGATTGGTGAATATGGAGCTAAGAATTGGCAACACTCTTGTGAAGTGTGATTTTGTTGTGATGGACACTAAGTCCAATCAAGCTAAGTTTCCAATCATCCTTGGAACTTCTTTCTTGTTAACTACGGGTGCTCTAATCGATTTCGAAGCTAAGGAAATGTTTTTGAAGAAAGTTGATAAAGGACCATATGCCAAACAAGAGCTAAGCCAAGTGGTAGAACCATTGAGGAAAAGAGCTATGAGAACTTTGAAAGGATGAGTTCGGGATTGGTTCTATGGGAATGAAGGAACCAAAGTTGCTTCCCTTGAAGAGGAGTTGATCTATAAGAAGAAAGCCACGCCCGTCCACCCTTACATCCATAAGGATAGCTACAACCCAAACTTTTACAAAGGGAAAAGGGTAAAGACTTTCTTCAAGACCAAAGAATGGGCTGTGAAGAAGGCACCAAGAGGACCAAACCATGAAGAGGTGTTCCTTGACTTCACCATCTAAAAAAGATAAGTAAGGTCAAGCTAAAGACCTTAAACAAGTGCACTTAAGAGGCAATCTCATGAATATCCTTTGTAAATATTTTCTTTTCTCGCTTTAAGTCTTTAATCTCAACAATGATGGTTATGTCTTGAAACATTCTTGTTTCAAAGTCATTCTTTTTGCTCTAAGCTTAGATACCAAAGAAGAACCATTCAAAGCAAGAATCAAATGCCAATGATAAATATTGTAAAGACACTTCCAATGAGCCAAAGTGACTCAACACTTAGAAAAATTCCTAAAGGCTAAGGTATGTTCTCTAAATTTAAACATTTAATTTGCACTTCACCATATTAAAAGTCTTTCAAGAGTGATTTTGCAAAAGCTTGATTTGAGAAAACTTAATGATTCTGAGTCATTTACAAACTTTTTGTCTTAAACTTTCAAAATTAAAATTATTTTTCCCATCAAATTTTAAATTTTGATTTTGAAGCTGCTCCAGCAAAAGATTTTGCCATTTGGTTGTGAGAGCATTCTTTAAGGACCATTTTGCAAATTTTAAATTTGCCACCAACTTGAGCACTCCACCATTATTTGCACATGCTAAATGAAAGAATCATTGTCTCTCTCCCCTAGCTTAAAGAAATCGATATCCATTGTTTTCAAAAGCTAGGGTTTTTACTCTTTAAATTTTGACAGAAACTTTGAGAATTCTTGCAAGTTCAATCCTCTTTTCAAGTGTTTTACAAGCTTCAAACTTCTCACAATCATCTTTACATCAAAGAATCAGAGGTATGAATGATAAAAACTTCTCCTTGACTAAGTAAGATTTTTGATTTTGCTTATGAGAAGTGATTTTGATGTTGTTTGTGCGTTATCTTGTTAGCTTATGCTTAATAGTTGTTCTTTCATGCTTTAAATCATCTTCAAAACAACTATAAGAGCTTGAATCATGGATTTTCTTGATGAATAGTGCTTATGAATTGTATTCCTGAAGAAATTTTGGAGAAATTTAATTTAGTTGGTTCTTATGTTGTATTGATAATGCATATGCCTGGAAACATGAAGAATTCAAGAAGTTTACAATTTTACAAACTTGCCTTTTGGGATTGAAATTTACGATTTTTATATGCTAAGGGAAAGGACTTTTGATTCTTCATTTCACTTGTCATAGCATTGTTATGTTAGCATGATACTTGTTTCATTTGTTCTTTACCATAAAAAGCCTTGAGTTTTGTTCATAGCTATTTAGTTTGGATAAATTATATTAAGTGCACACTTATCCAAATTTAGGAAAGTTTTTAAGTTTAACTTGAACATTTTCATGGTAATATTTCAAAGCATCTCATGCATAGCATTTCATCATTCGGTAACTTGTGAAAATTTTTGAAAATGCTAAATGTAGAATCATAGTGATAGCCGAAAATTTTAGGTCCATTTGGAAAAAAAAATTCGCCTCATTTTGAAATCATTTCGCAAAGCATTTAGAATGAATGATTTGATCAAAGTAGTTGCTAAAAATCAAAATTTGGATTTATTGTTCTTGAATGTTTAAGTTCGATTTAAAGCTAAATACACCTTAAATCATTTCATTCGTTAATTAAAATTTAAAAACTCACAATGACTACTAAATTCTGTAGGATCGAAATGGCATCAAGTGAACCAAGACATGTCACCTATGCTAGTTGGTATGACGAGGAGACAAGCCTTTACTTGCACCTTCAAGAGAATGCTAAGGTTGTTAAAACTACTTGGGAAGATGAGGATATACTAAAGGAAATGGAGATTCACAATCAAGTTTAATACTTGATCAAGAAGATGGACATGAGGGACATACTTACGATGAATTATGCGACTTACCCCCATCCAACTCTCCAATTCCTTTCCACGGTGAGGAATGATACAAGGAAAAATACCTATGAGAGCGTCGTTTACCTCACGTTCAAAATAAAGGACGAGTTCTTCAAGATATCTCTTGAAAAAATTTGTGAAGTGTATGGTTTCACCCCGTCAAAGAAGGAATTTGGTTATGGGGATGGTTTGGAAACAAGAATATTATGAGAGAAAATAACGCTTGGACCTTATGATGAAGAATCGACCAAACTTACCAAAGTCCGAAACCCTACAATCCGCTATCTCCTTGAGTTGCTCAGAAAATTCTTATCACGTGGTCTGCGAAGCTTGGTTATAAATTGGGGTTGAAATTACTCTTCCAAAGTGCGAAAACGGTGATGAAAGGTCCAAGTGGAGAGATAATGAAGGACCATTTCGAAGATGATGTCAACAATGATGGCATTTTCATTTCCAAGATGCTTGACTACCACGAGGAACTAAGATCGGCAAGGAAGCAATTGATACGAATTGGCGGGTTCATCACACCGTTGTTCCTTCACTTGGGTATCAATCTTGGAGAGCTTCGAAGATTGATAGGAGAAAAACGGATGGACATGGATCACTTGGTTAAGGAAAAGTTCCTTTATGGGTGGTTTACCTGTTCATTGATGAAGAGAGAAAAAGAAAAGCGTGCTACTTACCTCTACAAGAGCACACGACCGCCACCAAGGATGAGAATATCTCGCTTCAACTCCCTCGTCATCTCCATGTCAACCTCCATACACTACCAAGCGAACCACGGCTTTACAAATCTGACACCAATGAACAACCACCAAACTAAGAAGAGGAGAATGCCTTTGATTTCGGCTACCAACTTGAAGAACCACCCACGGATTACCAAAGGAATGAGTACAAGATGTACCTCGAAAATAAAGTGAACATTCAAGAGAAGGTACTTAAAAACAAGGAAACTTCCTCACAAGTCTATGGAGAAAGGTGAAGAAGAGCAAAAAAAATATAACCGCTATGCTACCTCAAGTGAGGAAGAGACCAAAGACAAGGACTTGGTTGATTATGGCTATCAACAACCAAGGCACTCAGTAGCTCATCCGCCTTTGTTAATCCGAGAACCAATAGAGCATGGAATGAATCCACCACGGACTTCATTTCAAGAGTCACCCCGGAGGAGACATGGGAAGGATCCCATCGCCCAAAAATCATCTCGACCAAGGAGCTCAAAACATCAAACCAATGAGCCTGACTCCCCCGTTTCATCCACTCGACACTCATACACTTGAGTGTTCCAAAAGGTACCCAACTTACCATTGTTTATACCATTCATATTTTCGGTTTTAGTGTATTTTTAAAAGTCACTCTCACGGCTTAGGATTCACTGGGACGGTGAAGTTTAAGTCTGGGGGAAGCCTTAGTATTAATGTCATTTTTAGGTTTGATGTTTTCATTTTTAGCATCTTTGAGTCTTGCATTGTTAATATCTAAATTTTTGAGAAACCAAAAAAATAAATTTTTAAATTTGAAAAGCCAAAAAAATCGAAAAACTTTAAAAAACCAAAAATATTTTCAAATTTGTTTTTAAAGCATTGCATATAGTTTGCATCATTTTTATATACATAGGTTGATAAGAGCATATAGGATTGCATTTGCATAGGGAACAATGATAGAATTTCCTTGTAGATAGTTATGTTTTCCTAATGACCAATGCTCTCACTAAAAGTACAATGTTGTGTTGGTGTCAAAAATGGTCATCTCGAAATCAACGTCCAAGATTGCATCTCTAATGAAACTTACTCGAAAACACGACCAATGTCTAGACTTACCGTCGTCTAGACTTACTATCATCTAGACTTAACAACGTAAAGACTTACCATTGTCTAGACTCACCATGGTCTAGACTTAACGTCGTCTAGACTTATCGTCATCTAGACTTTTCGTCGTCTAGACTCACCGTCGTTTAGACTCGCTGTCATCTAGACTTACCGTCGTCTAGACTTACCATCGTCTAGACTTACTATTGTCTAGACTCATGGTCTTCTAGAAAAGTCTCCGAGCGACGAGAAGTCATCCAGATCGACTATTCTTGACCAAACTACGGAACCTCGCGTATATCTAATCGTGGACAATCACTCAACGAAGTTCAGCCATCCACAAACGACTAAGCACTAAAGTTAACATCTGAGGTGACCAGCATTAAAGACCTGATTAGCGATGTTGACCGAAAACCTGAAACCGACAAAGCGCTCCCGCGCGACGTCGCCCAGGTTGACGCAAAGCGCGGAAAAAAACCTGACGCCAACCGTCGCAGAGTGAACATGATCATGGGTAGAAACTAGTTCTTTCGCGACAATGTCTCATCAATAAAGGACTATCATCGCATGGCCAAGACAAGCGCAAACTAGTCCACGCCGCCCGACGATGCCGAAAACAACATGATCACCTTCGAGGAGTATGAAACTGTCGGACACGACAAACCGCACAACGATCCACTCGTAATCGACCTCGTTATCAGGGACCTCAAGATCGCAAGGATCCTCGTCGATACGGGTAACACCGTCGACATCAACTTTTGCGATACCCTCAATAGGATGAACATCGCGTTGTCCGAAGTCAGACCGATACCGAAACCGCTCACGGGCTTTTCTGGCACGACGTCAATGACTATCGGGTCGATCAAACTTCTGGTGGTTGCGAAGGAAGTCACAAAGATCGTCGACTTCGCCGTCGTCGATCATCCCGCGGTTTACAACGTGATCATGGGAACACCGTGGATATATTCTATGAAGGCAGTCCCGTCCACGTACCACCTGGGGATTAAGTTCCCGACGCCCTACGGAATCGACGTAATCTGGGGATGCCATAAACAGTCGCGACTCTGCTTCCTAGCCGAGCATAGACTCAGTAAAGTCGTGACGACTTCCATGGTAAAACCCAAACGACTGAAAACAACCCGGCCATCCACTGAGGGCAGTTCGGCGGAAGACGCGCCGACACCTTCAGCTCAACCAGCAATTGAAAATGCTTCCGCAAAAGATGATCCAGAATCATCCACCCAGGCAACGGCTCCGGAAGAAATGAACGAGCACTCTTCCAAGTCCAACGCTCCTAGAAATCTTACTCTCGCGGTATCAAAGGAAATCGTCGATCCAACCATAGTCCCCGAGACTGAAACGACCGACGCAGCTTCGCCAAACGAGTAGTCAATCCCAACGACAAAATGACCTACGAGACGGCTTGATCCTCGAAAGAAGTACGTAGGTAGCTCCTCGCAAGAGGAGTTCAGCTGTCCCCTTCCTTTAAAAATGGAGGGAGTGGGTGTACGTACACTCGTATACTCCCACATTAATAAAATATCCGCCTTGTACTCGATATTTTTAAAAAAATTTCGATAATAAGAAAACGCAATAAGATTTCCAGCAAGTCTCGCAATTCTGTTTTATCGCAAAAACACATCTTCTCGTAAATGACTTTACGGCTACCATAGCAATCCACGATTCGCTAAAAACGCCCAAGTAATCAACTATCGTATAACCTGGAAACGGAAATCATACGATAAATTCTTAACATCAAAACCTAGTAGTAACCGAAATTGTTAACAGAAAACTTAAACTTGTCGACGACCGACCAAGTTCAATACATTCCATAATTCACTCTAAGCCCGCAACGTTTTACCCATAAAACACGGCAAACAAGGAAAAACTCGTAATGAAGCTCTTCGAGCTATACGAAACATCCTTAACTATACATGAAATAAATCTC
>OVAN01010869.1:0-15266 GCA_900406275.1 Anastatica hierochuntica
ACCGAGCAGTCGCAAATTCCTAGCAAAATTTTGCTAGGAATTTGCGAGGAAGTCCTCTCAAATCAATCGCAAACTTTTGCTAGGCTTTTGAATCGCAGTTTACTCGCAAATATACAGTCGCAAATTACTCGCAAATTTGCGAGGAATTTGCTAGTNCGATCGGTCCGTTTTACTCGCAAATCACTCGCAAATCACGATTTGCGAGTGAATTGCGAGTAAAACCTTCCTCGCAATTCCTCCTGTTTCTTGTAGTGTATTGATCACTTACGTTTGTTTGGGTGTGTGTGCTTTGTGTATATTCCAGGAGAACAAAGAAAAAAGTTGGAAGCAAAGAGCATTAGGTGCATCTTTCTTGGATACTCAACAACACAAAAAGGGTATAAATGCTATGATCCATCTACAAACAAGACTTATGTGTCTAGAGATGTGAAGTTCATAGAGGATCAAGGTTATTATGACAAGAAGGAAAGGGAAGGCCTTGAAGAATTGTCAAAGCTTTCGGATTTGGCTTCTAGTCTACGGTTTCTATTGAATCACTTGGGTAATGACAAGGTCAAAGACTCAAGAATACATGATACACCAACAAATCAAGATGATAATGGAGAACAACAACAAGATACACCATCTCATGAACCATCTCAAGCTCAAGTGGAAGAGGCACTTCAGGATACAAGTCAAGAAGACTTAGTACAACAAGAGGGGCATATCCAACATGAGGAAGAGGAAATGGATGAAGAGGTACAAGCTGAACCTATTCAACCCTTGAGAAAAAGTACTAGGCTCAAATTCCCATCTAAATGGAAGGATACTAGAGTCTACTACAATAATCAAGCGGTGGCTCATCCTATTCAAAGTGTGTGCTCCATTGAACTTTTGTTGGAAGCTCATCAAGCCTTTCTTGTGAAGATTGAGGAAAATCAAATTCCTAATACTTATGAAGAAGCTAAAGACAAGAAAGTGTGGGTAGATGCGGTTGGTGGTGAAAGAGGAGCAATGGAGAGAAACCATACTTGGGATGTTGAGGATCTTCCCAAAGGAAAGAAAGCAGTCACATCTAGATGGGTATTCACCATTAAATACAAGAGTAATGGGGATATTGAAAGATATAAGGCTCGCTTGGTGGCTCGGGGATTCTCACAAACATATGGAGAAGACTACAAGGAGACTTTTGCTCCCGTGGCTAAGCTCAACACTATAAGAGTTGTGCTTTCTTTGGCCACTAATCTATCATGGGACTTGTGGCAAATGGATGTGAAAAACGCCTTCCTTCAAGGAGAACTCAAAGAGGAAGTGTATATGGTTCCACCTCCCGGACTTGAAGACTTATGTAAACCCGGTCAAGCACTTCGGCTAAGAAAGGAAATTTATGGATTGAAACAATCTCCAAGGGCTTGGTATCACAAGTTGAGTTCTACATTGATGGATAATGGATTCAAGAGATCACACTCGGATAATACCCTCTTTACACTAAAAACATCCAACGGCCTAGTAGTAATCTTGGTTTATGTTGATGACTTGATCGTGAGTGGAGATGATAAGGAGGGTATTGAAGCAGCAAAGGGACTCTTGAAAGAAGCTTTTGACATCAAGGATCTTGGAGAATTGAAGTATTTGCTTGGGCTTGAAGTGTATAGATCCGATGAGGGTCTCTTCCTTTCTCAACGGAAGTATGCTCTTGATCTTTTGGAAGAGACGGGTAAGCTTGGATCAAAACCAGCAAGAACACCTCTTGTAGATGGCTATAAGGTCAATGTAAAGGGGGAGAATAAGGAGGAGAAGTTTGCTGATGTTGGTCGCTATAGACGGCTTGTTGGTAAGCTAATCTACCTTACACTTACACGACCAGATTTGTGTTTTGCGGTTAATCAAGTGAGCCAACATATGAAAGAGCCTACGGTGTATCATTGGGAGATGATTGAGAGGATCTTAAAGTACATTAAAGGGTCACCGGGTCAAGGAATTTGGATGGGAAAGAATGGAAACACGGAGATTGTTGGATATTGTGATGCGGATTGGGCAGGAGATCGGATTGATAGGAAGTCTACTACAGGGTTTTGTACATTCATTGGTGGGAATTTGGTCACTTGGAAGAAAAAGAAGCAAAAGGTTGTATCTTGTTCAAGTGCAGAAGCTGAGTATAGAGCCATGAGAAAGCTCACTAATGAATTGACTTGGTTGAAGACTCTTCTTAAGGATTTTGGAATTGAGCAAGATCATCCTATTACATTCCATTGTGACAATCAAGCTGCCATACACATTGCTACCAACTCAATGTTTCATGAAAGGACCAAACACATCGAGATAGATTGCCACAAGGTTCGGGAGAAGATAGAAGAAGGAGTGATTCTTCCGTGTTACACCAAGAGTGAAGATCAACTTGCTGATATCTTTACTAAGGCTGCAAGTCTTAAAGTTTCTACACACATTTGTGAGAAACTTGGACTTGTAGACCTGACACTTCCATGATTAAATGTCCCTTAATTGTTAGTGTCGTACTCTTTTCCTCAATATGGTTGTGTTGAGGTTTTTAATGAGGTGATGCTAACGGGTTTCAAGCTTAGAATTTTTCGGGTGATTTCAAATTCTAAGCTTGAGGGGGAGTATTAATCTAGAGAAGAATTACCATTTACTTAAGGTAAATGGTAAATAAAGAAAGATACAAAAAGGACAATGAGCTGGCTTCCTCTCTCTTTATTTTAACGATCAATTGTCCTTGTTTGTTCTTATCTTCACGTTGCTTTCTCTTATAAAAAGAAAGTTGTATCCTTTGTTATTCAATAAGAAAAACTAATTCAGCCATTTTCTATTCTCTCTCAAACATGAATCTGCTCAATCACAAACTGTTCTTTATTACATAGATTCTGGTTTGATAAATCGATTCTATTCTCTAAAACTATCACACTCTCTGTTGAATCCTTGTGATCATTCAATCTTATTATCGATTATTATTCTCACTTTTACCATAAGGGAATAACGACAAGTTTGTATGTATATTGTTGTACAATTGAGTTTATGATATACAAGAATATACAAACACTTATTTTATATGGTATCATAGCAGGTTTACATCTAAACCTAACAATCCAAGATTTTTTTCCTTTTTCATTACCCCCTTCTCCAATTTCTCATTCACCATATCTCCTTCCAACACCCTATCACCTGCATCAATATTCGATACCGTTGATACCAAGAAAAACACTCAGACTTTCCTACAACATGATAAACGTCTCCAAGATTACCTCAATAACTACTTTATGTAGAGCCTTCAATTTCATATCTTACTTGATGATTGTGAACTTGCATATCATATTTACAGCTTTACCATGTCTCCTCCACCAACAATAACTACAAACGATGATGCTACAATTAATCCATAATACACAATCTGGACATGCCAAAACAACCTGATTTATAACGCCCTTATAGGACATGAATTGGCAGTCTCAACAACATATATGAAATCGAGGATCAAGACCATAACTTGTGGCGTGCATGGACATAATGCCAAGCGTTATTCCATATTACAAACCTATCAGCTCTTAGCCACTCTACCGAATGTTAATTCTTTCACACCATGGCAACCCTGCACCAATCTCGTTGCGGCCTCACAGTACACGACTAACAACTGGTTGCTTGATACTCATCATATCACGTTAGACTTAAATAATCTTGTCCTTCATCCACCATATGATGGAAGTGATGATCGCTGATGGATCCGATCTACCAATATCCCACACGAATTCAAGTTTTCTTCCTTTTGCTATTAAATCTTTAGCTCTACATATAGTTCTCTATGTTCCTAACATATAAAAGAATTTGATCTCTGCCTATCGCCCTTGCAATTCTAACAATGTCGTTGTGGAATTCTTTCTTATTTTCTTTCAGGTGAAGAATCTCGGCACAATGGTTTATTACTCCAAGGAAAAACTAGAAACGAACTTAATGAATGGTTGATTACATCACCACAAGTTGAAGCTCTGTTCACAATACTCATCTCTAAAACTATAATATTTTCTTGGCATTCCCCTTTTGGGACACCCTTCATCTTCTTTTTTACAAACTACTATTTCTACATTTTCACTTAATGTTTCATCTCCTTCTCTCAAACTTTTGCCATGCTCAAAATGTTTGATTAATAAAACTCACATAGTTGAGCTCACATATTTTATCAATAAATCACTACAAATAATATTTTATTCTCGTTCATCATTATTCTGATACACATTATTATATCCTATGAAATAGAAATCCCAAGTCAAGAACATATTTATTGCTTTCAGAGAGTTGGTGAAAAATAAGTTTCAAACAAAAAGTGGTACCTTATTCACTGACAATGGTAGTGAATCTGTAACCATGCCAAGAAATTTCGCATCTTACATCTCCACCCCACACACCTGATGACAACGACTTCGCTGAGCGAAAAAACAGGCACACGGTTGGAACTTAATTAACTTTCCTCTCCACAGCCTCGACTCCAAATGTCTACAGGCCCTTTGCCTTTGTGTAGGCAGTATATCTGATTAACCGTCAACCATCGTTAGTGTTACACAATCGATCCCCGTTTCAAAATATCTTCAAAGTGGCACCAAATTACGAAATACTCCGGGTGTTCGGGTGCTTTTGATTCCCTTGACTCCATCTTTACATACACCATAAACTTGAATATCAATTGCCACAATGCATTTTTCTTAGCTAGTCCACCTCAAAAGTGCTTACCTTTGTCTCCACATTCCCACCAGTCGCGTATACACTTCTTTACGCATACAATTTGACAAACATTACTTCCCTTCCTCCTCTTCACAAGAAGCACCCTCATGCGAAGAAGAAGAGAACTCATGTATATCTCTTCTTCTTCCAATCACGCTGATGTCTCTGACGACAACATCATCACCGCACCTTGCAGAACCCCCAATGCTCTGATCCTCACTATCACACTTCGTTGGACTCGCTATAGAGATCTCGAACATTTATTCTCTTCTAACCCTAACTTTCCTTCTCCTCCTTCCCCACACTCTGAGCCCACTGCTCTAAATGCAAATGGACCTACCAACCCGACCCAACAACAATCACCATTCAACCAAACACACTAAACCAAGCTCAAAACTCCATCACACCAATATAATTCTCCAACATACCTCGCCTGACCCGAAAACAAAATCCTCAAGCCCTATAAAAAATGACATCGATAAGCCCAAGCCAATCCTCTCCTCCCATTTTCGATCACACAAACTCTAGTACTACCGTAGCCAAAACACCACAAAATTTTCACCTATAGTAAACTTGTGGGAAAAAAATTACTAAACCAAATCCTAAATTCGGCGTCACCACATCCTGATCCTCACTTGCAAACACATAATGAAAGATTATAAATCAAGTCAAAAAAGATGAGTGTTGGAGAGGAGCAATGTCCTTCAAATTTGATGCTCAAATTTTCATAGGCAGCAGCGAAACAGAGAATGAGAGGGGGTGGCAGTCGACGGTAAGAAGGTCGTTGACCACCGAAGACTCAACGATTTGACGACGACAGCGTAGGGCGAAGATAGTTGTGAGGGGGAGAAAAAAGAGAGAATGATATGTAGTAATTTAGGGAACACCTTCCAATCAAATATAGACTTTAAGTAGTTCATCGTTACTTTCGTTAGAGAAACGTTAATTTAATTTAAATAGTCTCTCTTGCTTTTGTTGCAGTAAAATTATTGACCAATGAAAATGAACATGTTCATGCAAAAATACTAGATTAAAAACATTAAAACCTAGGTAAAAAGATTTTGGATTAAAAGCTAACATAAACAAAAACTTCATAAATGATAATTGTGTGGAAACAAATTTCACAAATCAAAAGAGTCCGACTCTAACAGAAAGAGATACTTTATCAAATTGGAACAAAAGCAACAAGTAAAATACAAGATGAAGGAGAGTGTAACAACCTAATTCTTATAAAAGCTAGTTTTTTAAAGATTTCCGTGTAGAGGTCTTTAATGTCCAATCATTTCTAGAAAGCCCTAGGTTCTATTCTTCTATTATCCTATTTAAAGAGTCATCACCACTCATTTTCTCATCACTTAAATTCTTAGCAAAGCTCTGTCAAAATCACTCCATCACCACGAAACCTTAGCACCAGCCGTCAGACACTGCAAACCACCATCAGAAATAACTCAATCATAAACTTCTCTCTCTTCTCGAGAAATATTTTCCCTTTTTCTCTCTGATCATTACTTCGATCTCAAATCCAAAGCCACTAGTGGATAGATCTCATTGAGACAAAGCTGTAGCCGCCGACCGCGTCTCAATCAGAGTCGGGACACACCCGCAATTGTTATTTGAAACTTTAGGCAATGTAAAGCCGCCACCTCACTCGGCGCCGGGACCCATCGCCGTAGCCGCTGTCATCGTCAGACCATCACCGAACCACCACCAGAGCCACCATCGTCATCATCGGCACCACCATGGAGCCATTGTGACTCATTGGTGACTCAGAAAGTCAGTGAGTCAAATTGGACCGTTGACTGAGTTAACTCAAACCATTGACTGATTCAACTCATATCGTTGACTGATTGAACTCGGACTGTTAACTGAGCCTTTCAACGATGACGCGTCCGAAATTGTTGACGTATCGGATCTTGATTAGTCCACATGGCAAACCGAATCATATTGTGCACACTAGGTTGACCAGTTTAACTGTGTTGACTTGGTTGACCGGTTTTTCACGATTAAACCGTGACTACATATTTGACCCTTAACTTTTCTGGTTGCCGTTTTTGACCGTTGACTTCGACTAGTTGACTGGTTTAGACCGGTTTGACCCGTGGGGGTCTGTTTTTCTGTTCTAAGTCCAATTTCATCCGTTTTGGGACTATTCTAATTTTTTCCGTCCTAATTTCAGATTCATGATCTTATTGAGCATTCAGGACTCATAAGCTTTTATTTTCTTTCATTTGCTAAGATGAGGAGCTATCGCGTAAGTCCCCGCTTACCCTTGGTTTAGCTCTCTTCCATCGTTAAATTAGCACTGGAACATGTGTTGTTTGCTTATTTGAGTCTGTTTGGGGTCTAATCGTTATCTTTATTGCTAAACCAGACTTAGGTTAACAGATAATATCACAATTAATTGATGCACATGTTGATTGCTAGTGATGTATATATATAGTATTTGTGGGTAGGCAGACTTGGGCATGGTATAGATGGAGAATTCTTGTTACCACAATCTAGCCTCAGACTTGGGCGGGGCACAGACGGAAGGCTCCTATGTTACCGGAGTCACATTCGGAGGATGCGAATACCAAGTCAATCTGTTGTTCGTATCCCTAAGATTGATAAAACGTCCACGTCAACAATGTGTATGGGCACTTATCCCATGCTGATGGAAGCCTCTCCTAAGGGTGCCAACAGTCACTGAAGCTGTCTAGAACCATTGTTTTCCTTGCTTGGGTACTTTAGGTGCCATGTTTGCTCCATGTTCTAGGACTAGTCTAGCATGGTCGTTTTGTTGAGCCAAGTTTGTGAAATTGTGTGTGCAGCCATCCACCCCCTTACTGAGTGATTCCCTATCACTTACCCTTCTTTTCGCTTTTTATTTTCAAGTGTGACTAACAATTAGTCGGATGAGCTGGTCGATTTTAATGTTGTTTTGGGATTAATGATACTATTTGATTTTGCCTTTTTAGACATTTTATTTATTTATCAGTTTTAGACTTGGTAGTTTGATTATTGAATTTATTTGGAATTATTGATTATTGGACGTGGTTTACGAGTAAGAAAATGTTTATTTATGGTTATGTTGAGTTGCTTAAGTTGCAAGTTAGGGTTAATGGCACACCGTTCTCGAGAGAGGATGAGACGGGTTTTATAGTTAGGTATTAGAGCGGGTTTGTCGTCCAGGTTCTGACCCAGGAGACGTTTAGGAGATAGAGTAGTGATGGAATCAGGTTTTCAACGGTTTTCAAACTGTAGGATTTGGTATATTTTAAAAATAAAGCCATCAGACTGTTCCGATTTTTCTACGCTCGTCAGTATTTTATGATCTCAAGTAAAGTCTTAATTACTTGTTCCTTTCTTTCAGATGCCGCCGAGACCTGACACTATTATAACTCGTTAGGCCGTAGGCAAAGCTGATGCACATGAGGTTATTGATGAGAGTGCTCAAAAAGGAGGAGCTCAGGGTGTTCAACCCCTTCCTGAGCAGTTGGATGTATATGTTATCAGAAAGCTTGCCCAGGAGGCAGCGAGGCATGCTGTCCAAGATGTTATGGAGCATGTTGCTCAAGAGGCTGCTCAGGAGTTTGCTCTTTAGGCTGCTCCGCAGGTTGTTCCGCATGATGTTCCAGCGGCTGTTCCGCATGATGTTCCAGCGGCTGTTCCGCAGATTGTTGCTCCGTGAGTTGGTCAAACATGGGATCATGCTATAGAGTTGGAGGAGCTTAGGAGGTATCGTGAGTTGTACGAAGATCTGGTTTGGGAGCATGGTGCTACGGATGCATGACATGGAGCTGGAGTTGAGCAGGTTATAACGTGTATGTTTGAAAAGGATCTTCCGCCGTCACCACCTATATTCATCATCGTTATGGACCCACCTACATGGAGCTGATGAGGCAGCTCAAAGACATGGGGCATGAGGTTTTTCGTGGATCTGTTGATGCTCTAGAGGCTGATAATTGGAGGAGAGAGCTGGAGCGCAATCTAGACAACTTGAGGTTTCCTATAGAGTTTCGTCTTGGTTTAGCTGTCCAGTACCTGAAGGCAGATGTTTAGTCTAGTGCGATGGAGTGGTTGAGTTGGTCAATGGGCACTATGAGCTACATTTTGATGACTTCAAAAGGAATTTTTCCAAAAGGTTCTTTCCTTAGGAGGCAATGGATGCAAAAAAGAATGCCTTCCTAGATCTTCGTCAGAGTGGTATGATTGTCTAAGAGTATGAGTTAGAGTTTAGTCATTTGCGTAGGTTTGCTGGGAGACATATGGGCGAGCAAGAGTTGATGAGGAGGTTTATGAAGGGTTTGCAAGCAGATATTCACAATCTTTGCTTGTTAAAGGACTGCCACTTTCTGATTGATTTTGAGACGGCCGCCACACAAGAGTTCGGTTAGGCGGAAGAGCAGGAAATTACAAAGGCACTTGAACAAAAGGCAGGAAAGGCTCCAGAGACTCAGAGGAGGGTAGGAGAGCAGTCCTGACCACCATGGCGTTCCCGTTGCTAGTGGAGCCATTTTCGGCAGTGTTTTACTTGTCATTTATGTGGTCAGATAGGTCACATTGCGAGGTACTACCCCTCACAAGCACCAGGGCCAATAGCAACATAGACTGTACCGAAATCTTCATAAAGGGTCACCCCAAGAGCTTGTTACAATTGTAGGCAGCAGGGTCATATTGCCAGAGATTTTCCAAGAACGAGACCGGGGGTGGTTGCACCAATAGCAAAGTGTCAAGCCATCGAACCAAGAGTTTACGTAGTCAACGACCATGTGGGAGCTGAGCTGACGTTAGGTATGTAACTTACCCCAAATATTTTTGTATTCATACTTTGGTATGTTGAGTGTTGTATGTGTTTGTGAGTATCACAAGTATTGTTTTGGTGGACGGATGCATGACTAGAATAGGATTGGGGTGAAGTTAACCATTAAGACGTCCTTAGTGCAAGGGAAACGCATAATTATGCCTTGACAACGAAGTGGGACACTCCAAAGCTTGGAAGGAGACCAAGTGCGTTAGAATTTTTTCGCGAATTAGAGGACGAATTTATTTCAAATGGGGAGAATTGTAACAACCCAATTCTTATAAAAGCTAGCCTTTTTAAGATTTTCTTACAGAGGCTCTTTAAGGCCCACACCTTTTTAGAAAAATTTGGGTTCTATTCGTCTCTTCTCTTATTTAAAGAGCCATCACCTCTCATATTTTCCCATCGCTTAAATATTTAGCAAAACTTTGCAAAAATCACGTCCATCACCACGAAACCTTAGCACCAGACATCAGACACCGCGAACCACCATCAAAAATCACTCAATCATAACCTTCTCTCTCTCCTCGAGCACCATTTGTCTCGATCTCTCTGCTCATTTCTCCGATCGCAAATCCAAGGTCACTAGCGGGTAGATCTCGCCGAGACATAGCTATAGCTGCTGAGCGTGTCTCAATCATAGTCTGGAAGCACCCGCAATCGGCTGTTTGAAATTTCGGGCGATCTAAGGCCGCCACCTCACGCGCCGCCGGAACCCACTGTCGGGTCGCTGTCATCGTCACCATAGGCACCGACAGACCACCTCTGGACCGCCACCGGACAACCTCTAGACCGCCACCGGACCACCAGAGTCGACATCGACGTCACCGTCGCTAGAGCCGCCGTCACCGGCACCATCGCGGAGCCGCCATGACTCGTCGGTGACTCATAAACTCGGTGAGTCAACTCGGGCCGTTGACTTAGTCAACTCGGACCGTTTACTTAATCAAATCGGACCGTTGACGTGTCATGTCTTGATTAGTCCACATGGCAAACCGAATCTGACTGTGCTAAACTGGGTTGAATGTGTTGATTTGGTTTGACACAGTTTAACCGTGACTATGGAGTTGACTTTGATTTTTCCAGACGTTGTTTTTTACCATTGACTTTGACTAGTTGATTGATTTGAACTTTTTTGACCTGTGGGGTCCGTATTTTCGTTCTAAGTATAATTTCATCCATTCCGAAGCTATTCTAATTGTTTTTCCATCTTGATTTCAGATTCGAAGTCTGACTGAGCATTAGAGACTCAAAAACTGTTCTTTTCTTCCGATTTGCTAAGGTGAGGAGCTACCGCGTAAATCTCCTATTTATCTTTGGTTTATCTTTCCTCCATCATTAGCGTAGCACCAGAACTTGTTTCGTTCGATTGTTTTAGTCTGTTTGGGGTCTAGTCATTATCTTTATTGCTAATTCGGACTTAGGTTAATAGATGATATCACAATTGATTGGTGCGCATGTTGATTGCTAGTGATGTGTATATATATATATATATATAGTATTTTTTTGTGCAACTATCCATCCCCTCACTGAGTGATTCCCCTATCATTCACCCCTCTTTTCTTTTTTTCTTTTCATGTGAGGTTAAAGAATAGTCGTATGAGCTTGTCGGTTTTAGTGTTGTTTTGGAATTACTGATTCTATTTGATTTTGGCTTTTCAGGCTTTTATTTATTTATCGGTTTTAGACTTGGTTGTTTGATTATTGGATTTATTGGGAATTATTTGTTATTGGACGTGGTTTACGAGTAATAAAAGATTATTTATGGTTGTGTTGAATTGCTTAAATTGCAAGTTAGGGTTAGTGGCACGTCGTTCTCGAGAGAAAATGAGACGAGTGTTACATAGAGAAAAACGTGACACAACAAGAAGAAAAAAAAATTGGCCATTGGATATTTTGTAAGAGAAATCGAAACCATAGCTTTCATATCATGATGAATCTGACGGAATCAAATCTTGATAATGTAAACATATTGGCTCCGAATGGTAACGACAGAATTAATGTGCGGGATAAGCGGATAAAGTAGTGCGGTGCGGTTGAAGTGCGGTTCATACGAGAGAATTGCAAACTGCGAAACAAATGCGATTAATATGAAATAAACGGGACGAGATAAAAGTTGAATGGTAACATAAATAACGTACTGTTCGTAATAAGTAGTTGAATGGTACAAACGATAATAAGCGGTGCAGAACACATATATTAAATATATATACTTCATGTAAGTAAATAAAATAAAAATTTTTATTTTGTATAACTAGAAATATCATAAAAATTATTAATCTAAAATACAAAAAATTAAATGATAAAAGGATACCAAAATGTATTAGTGATATTAGATGATAAAAAATAATGATATTAGTATCATTTTAAATTAAAATAATCTAAATTATTTAATTAAAAATTTGTTTATTATTTACTGCAAATACAAAATTCAAAGCATTTATTTAAAATAAATGTCGTTCGGTTCATATCGGTTTGGTTCCGATTCGGTTTCGATTGAATAAAGTAACTATTCAAGTATATTTTTGGGTATTCTCGGTTATTTTCATGTATTTATGAATATTTTTGATTATTTTTTTGGGTACCCGAAATATTTTGGTATGATTTGGTTCTATTTCTTTCGGTTCTCCATAAGTAATAACCTTTCGGATAGAGGTGGATAAAAAACTGAATCCGAAAACTCGAACCAAACCCACCCGAAAAACGGCACCAAACTAAACTACCCGGAACTAGGGTTGGTACGGTTCGGGGTTTTATGGTTATTCGTAGGGCTGAGCAAACTAACCGGAATTGAAAAATCGACCAAAAAACCAAAATCGAACTGAAACCGAAAAACTAAAAATTATCTAAATGGTTCTATTTTTAAGAACCGAAAGAACCGGAACCAAACTAAACTACAATATTCAAAAGTACCTAACAATAGTAAAAAATAAGCGAAATTATCCAAAAATACCCGATTATTTATATCCCCAAGGTTACTTTTTCATTCGGAATCGATCCAAACCGAATCAAAACCGATTCAAACCGAACCGAAAACCTCTCGGCTCTAATATAGTTTCAAAATTTAATAACTAAATTAACTGAACCAAAGAACCGAATGTCTGCCTCTAGTTATTCGATTTGGTTTGGTTCTGTCCAGTTCAGTTCAAAAGGATTTCTTTTATAAATTTAAATAGGTATTAGTATCTCTATATTATTATTTGGGAAGTACATTTAGAAAAATAACTTTTAATTTGTAAGAATTTACATCAAATGCCATTGGAAACAATATATATAAAATCAAATTAAATCATGTTTCTAAAATGAGAAAATCTCATTTTAGATTCTCATGATATCCTTTATAAAAAATCACCAAAACAGTTATATTTATTTTAAAATCAAGTAAACGAATCATTTTTTACAATGATTATTTTAATTATAATCTAAAACAAAATATTTTTTGAACTAAATAATATACTTTTACATATAATATTAGCGTATGATTAATTAGTTATATAATAAAAAAACTCTTGATTTTTGAAAAAAGTATAAATACTACAAAACTAAGAAAACAATGTTAATTATAATATAGAGATAATTAATAGTTTATCTTAAAAAAATTTAATTGAAATTTATTTTATACTACTGCATGTTAATTGAGACGAGTACTATGAAAAATGTATGATTTAATTCACATCGGATTTAAACTTAACAAACACCGAAAATATTTAGTTTAACTATAAATTGACAAATTTAAGCTATGCAATAATTTTAAATTAATAAAATATGATCGTATTCGCGCGAATTAAGTCCTAGTTAATATTATTTAAATGTAAGTGATATATAATGTTTTAAAAGTTATAAAAGCAATATGACAAAAAAAGTTAATAGAAAAACAAAAACAGCTTTTTGTCACACATACTATTATACGACTTTTTCTTTAAATGATTGATTTGATTAATCCAAGATCGTATTCATGATAGTTGTTTTCGCATGGAGCTAAGAAAAGGAGCTCGACTGTCTTGTCTTGTCCAAATGATCCTCGATGTGTCATTTGTGAAGAAAGGAAAAATATTTTAATTATTATTATTATTCACGAGACGAAATGTAACAAAAGAGAGGACCATAAGATAAGGACGATAACAAAATTGCATGACTAAATACTCGAATAAAAAAGTCCTCAATTTAGAAAAGCCTAACACTTAACGTAGCAAGTGCATCGAAGAAGAGGAACGAAGAAGGGATCAGTGAAAAAGCCCAAAATGACATCGGTACATTCATGTCTCATGTTGACAATAAGGTTGCAGCAATAGTCACTAACACGAAAGCTCCTTGTGTAGTAACTTACTTCCATCTGTTGCTTACACTCTGCCGACGGCGCCATTTCACTCACGCAGCTCAGAAAATGGGCCATCGGGTCCTGATAACGTGGAGTAGCAGGCGGTGGTGGAGACATGTCGTGTGTTGGAGCCGGAGGTGATGGTTTAGAAGGAGGCATAGATGGTGTATGCGGTGGTGGAAGGGTTGATGGTTTGGGAGGCGGAGGTGATGCTTTGGTAGGCGGAGGAGTTTGTTTGGGTGGTGGCGGAGACATTTTGGGAGCTGGTGGAGGCGTTGATGGTTTTGGAGGAGGCGAAGGAGATGGTTTCGGCGGTGGTGGAGACATTTTGGAAGTTGGCGGAGGTGTTAATGGTTTAGGAGGCGGAGGAGATTTTCTGGGAGTTTGTGGAGATGGTGAAGGTTTAGATGGTGGCGGAGGCTGTTGAGATCCAGGATATGAAATAGACACAGCGCCTCCAGATCCGTTGTTATGAACACATTTCCAGACTTTGGAATCTCCAAAACTAAATTTGTTAACGTAGTAATGGTGGTGGTTGTTTTTCATAAGCATCTCTTCACTGGAGACTTCCGAAGGTTTAGGCCAACCTCCGATCGTTGACGTCGGTGAAAAGATGAGACAAATGAGAGGTGTGAGGATGAAGAGGCTCTTCATTGTTGAGTGCGCGAAAAATGAATGCAATCTTATGGATGTGTAATGGATTATATACAAGAGCTTAGATTCATTTAACCTATTTTTCCTACACGTATGTATTGACCATTATGATTAATTCATTGCAGCTAATAGAATTTTACGATATATTTTTACCGGTTCTTATCAGATACCGAAACTGAATCCTCATCATATTATATTTTCTGGGTTGTCTTTTGAAATTGTCAAATGCGTGGTTTTCTGTAATTTACTATTTTGCAGTTATTTTGGTCATATATAATTATATCAACAGAAATCTAAAGAAAAACTCTCCAGAAAATAAGATACTTCGAGAAATTGGGGGAATATGCTAGCTATTTGCTCAACTGATCACTGAAAAAAAAAAGTCAATAGTAAATCGAATTTTGTTATAAAGAGTTGTTTGGTATAAATTGCTTAGAGCAAGTTTATTGCAGGCTCTAAGCCCATTTGTGATTTTAAAAAAATAAAAAAGAAAAGAAAACCGTAAGAGACGGTTCCTTCGGTACCCTACCGAAGAACCGTTTCTTACGGAGTCTCTTCACGTCTCTCTCTCTCTCTCTCTCCGACCAATTCTTCTTCTTCTCCGGCGAAATCAGTGGATTTCTCCGACCAAAGCAGCCGCCTCGCCTCTCGTCGCCGATTCTCTTCCTTTTCTGCTCCGCCGGCGACGCAAATATCCAATTTCCGAAGGTATGTTCTTCCGATTTTATCTTCTGTTCTTCCTCTAGTGTCTCTTGTCTCTATCGTCTTCATCTATCATCTTTGAACCCCAGTGATTGAACCTCC
>OVAN01010870.1:0-15265 GCA_900406275.1 Anastatica hierochuntica
TTTCGTCGCAAATTTGCGACTGTTAATTTTTCATCGCAATTTAGTCGCAAAGTTGCGAGAAACTCGCTAAGAAAATTTTTCCTCACAAATTTGCGAGGAAATTGCGATCAAAATATTTTCTTTAGCTGATTCGTCGCAATTTCCTCGCTAATTTGCGAGGAAATTTTTTGTCGCAAATTTGTGTGTTTTCTTGTAGTGTTGATAAAAGATTAGAAAGAGAGAGAAGATGAAAAATAAAGAAACAACTCTCTACGAAGAAACTCATATCATAAGGTGTCACCATTTTATTGGATAAAAGTAATTAAAATAAATAAAACAACATTTTTTCCTTTTTAAGAAACCCAAATGGGTTTCTCCGATAGTTGTCAATTGGTCGGACCGTCCGTGGATATGGCTAGTCCAAACTATTATGGACGGTCCGTGGACAAGACTAAAATATACATGGTCCAATTGGGTTAAAGACCAATTTTTCCATGGACAAATCGGTCAAAGACTAAATGGACATTGGGTTGTCCATAATAATAAAATTTTCGGGTTACTTTAATTTGGGGAAAATAAATTTACTTTAATTTCTCTCAAATCACACATTTTTTGCGGTTTTACGGGAAAATTAAAGTTTTGTTGGAATAGTTGTTTTGGTGGAAAATTGCGGTTTTAACGAGAAAAACGCGGTTTTAGCGAAAAAATATTTTTAGCGGGAAATCGCGATTTTGGCGGGAAAACCGCAGATTGAGGGTAAAATCGTGGTTTGATGGAGAATTCACGTTTCTGTGAGAAAATCGCGGTTTTGGCGGGAAATCGCGGTTATAGCAGGAAAATCGCAGTCTTGGAGGAAAATTGTGGTTTTCTCGAAAAATTGCGGTTTTAGCGAAAAATCACGGTTTTGGTGGTAAAATCGTGGTCTTATCGAAAAATCACGGTTTTGACAGGAAAATTGTGGCTTTGGCAAATTGTGGTTTTTTCGAAAAATTGCGATTTTGACGGGAAAACACGGTTTTGCTTGTAAAATCATGGTTTTATCGATACAGTTTTGGCAGAATAATAATGGTTTTGGCAAATCATGATTTTTCGAAAATTTGTGGTTTTGGCGGAAAAACGCGATTTTTGTGGTAAAATCGTCATTTTGGCAGGAAAGTTGCGGTTTTAGAGGGCAAATCGTGGTTTTATCAGAAAATCGTTGTTTAACGGAAAAATCATGTTTTGTTGGAAAATCGAGGTTTTAACAGAGAATCGCAGTTTTGTTGAAAAATCGTAATTCTGATGGAAAAAATACGGTTTTATTGAAAAACCGCAATTTTGACAAAAAATCACGTTTTGTGGAAAAATCGTGGATTTGGCGGAAAGTCGCGGATTTGATTTAGAAATTTTCTCCCAGATAAAAATGCTCTTAGTGTCTCCTCTAGTTGATTTTGCCGGAAAACCGAGTTAAACAAAATTGATATAATTAAAAGAAAAATCAATTATTGTGTATTCTCTCGATTAGCTTCACGTTTGGGAACATTTACTATAGTGGCCATTTATTTGGTCATTAGTTTGTTGTTCAACATATGACAACGTGCTTCGCACAAAAGAAAAAAGAAACATATGACAACGTGCAAGCTTGAATGTCTAGTTGGCTGTATAAATAGCCTTTTTTTGTCAAACATTTCTTCATTCATATTTAAGCAAATACAACAGTAAGAGCTCCATTCCACAAGAGGTGAGCTAATTCGCGAACAAAGAAAAACATACAAAGGATAGATAAAATCACAAACTTAAAAAAAATTTGATATTTCGTCGAAAAAGGTTACCGAAGATGCCACAAACGAATAAGATCGCGAAGACATTACATCTTCCTTCAACTTCTTCCCACTTGAAAATAGTCACCATATGTCGTGACGTTAAACAATGCTTCAAAACCTCAGTTCTTAACGAAATAAGTCTCGTTGGATCTTCTGATTTTGTGCGAGCCATTATACAAGATGTCAATCGGTTAGGAGAACGATAAAACTCTTTGTCTATAAAGTCAAAGGAAAGTTTCTTCTCATAGAGAGGCAATTTGATGGAAGTAATCTCGCCTACAAAGAGGAGGATGGAGGAAAGCGATCTCTCATAGCCCCGACATGAGAAAGTTTGGTTATATTTCTTTGTAGAGTAGAAATCTATGGGACTACAATCTTCAAGCTTTGATTGTCTCCATTCGAATCATAATAATTGGAGAAGGCTCGAACTTGGTGAAGATTTTGAAAGATATCGAGCACTTCTAGAGATGGATGTCTTCATCCAAAGAGTTGTACCGAAGTGAAAAACATGCCCTAATATTGGCCATGAGAAGCATTGATTTGATGAAAGCGACACTCCAGGAATCTTCACGCCGGCGTCGAAGAAGGTGCGTCAGATGAGATTTGCCAGAAACATAGGGGCTAAGCTCGCGCTGGATACTCGGCTATTAGCAGAACTGTGCTAAAGCCATTGAGTTGAACCATACACAATGATGAGCCCTTTTTCCTCGACTTCTCTCCTCCTGGATTTAAAACGTTATAGCTAGCAGAGCAATAAAACCTACTCCAAGTCCAGCTGTGGGATTCACCACCATAATTATTGGGATGTGACATTGGAGAGCAATGTGAGGCCGAATCGGTGTTTGGGGAAGTCGTGTAAGTCCGTAACATACTAGATCTGGATCTGAGGACAAAGATCTCGGAGTTGGAGACATTTGGCAGAGACGCTTCTGTAAGTATCAGGACAAAGTTTGAAGCTATATGCTCTGGGGTTGACGCCTTTAGGATGATGCATGAGGAGATTCTAACAAAGCTTAATAGCGTTGTAAATAGTTGGGTTAGCATTTCAGCCATATGAGTCTTTTTCGCCTGAGTTGTATATCCTTCGTGCACAAAGCAAAGGAAGCTCTCATATGTGGCGAGTATTGTAAGTCCTCTGGAATGTCCTCATTTATACCAAAGAAAAGCTGATAGGATCTTCCCCTTAGGGAGAAAAGAAAATGTCTTGAATGACGGCGATAGTGAAAGAAGCCAACGAATTTTCAGATCTGGTCGTCGAAAGGTCCAACAGTTGGTTTCGACTGTGAGAAAAGACGAAGTTGTTGGATCAATCTCAGCAAATAGCACCGGTGACAGGTAAGATGAGCTCTGTGAAGAGTCAATTTCAACGGTTGTCGGTAAAGAAAAGTGGTAAGCTCCTGAGTAAAGTTCATTGAGGCTGAAACCCGAGATGCAAAGAGTAGCCGTAGCTGGATGGGTTTATGGGTTCAATGCCGAGAGGAAGATAAGCCAAAGAGACAACGACGCCGCAACAGAAGGTTCCAATTGCCTATTTCGCCACGAGCACAATGAACCACCACGTCATAGATGTCGCAACATAAAGGTAAAAAAGGAAAGAAAATAAGGAAAATATCAAAAAAGAGGAGGGAAACAAATATGTAACAGAAGCGGAGAAGAGAGTCCTGACGCCGGCGAGCTCCTGCTCCACCGGCGTCGAAAAATAAATCTGAAAGGGTTAACTCGATATTCGTGCCTGAGAGGAGATTGTGGCGAATAGTCTTTAGCTATTTCCAAAAAAAATCGGTTTCTATGTTTAGTTTTTGTTTAAGATTTTTATGTGGACATATAAATATCTAAAGTCACATCATTCTTAATAGAAATCAAATCAGTTAAAAATTTAATAATAATCCGATTCTTTTTTCTTTATGGTTTTTTTAGTTGAAAGTACAACCTAAATAATGGTTCTAAAATTTATAAATTTGGGTGATGCAAATCATAAAAATTATGCAATTGTATTTTGGAATTTGGAACACATGCAACTATCACATTACTGCGCATTTTCATAATAACTAAGAAAAGAGATTCGTCTCGACTCTGTAAATTTTCTTTTTTAATTTCTGTTTTGATATTTTTGATGTTATTCATTTTATAATTATTAGCTTGTCCACGTTGTAGAAATTGTGTTCTTACACCATATGAAGGGGGTTATTGCCCACTGCTAAAGTTTGTTGCTTAATCTTATCGCAACGATGATGAATTTGTATAGAGCAATCGGGATGAGATAGGCATGTCAGAACAATTTTATGGTATATAAGAAACGAGGTTGCAAAGATTATGATAGATTGGCTACAAGATCACTCAGCCCATTTTTGCTTACATGAAACAAAACTCAATTGGTGGATAATAGTTTGTAGTCTGCACTTAATTCTTGGATTTATAATATACTTTAATATTTTTTACATTTTATTGGTGTTAAAATTAATTTAAATTCTAATGATCCAATGGCGAAAAAAAATTTATAATGATCCAATATTTTTTGAAAACTGAATGTATTTTTCTAAAATGAGTACTTAACATAGAAAAAAACGCAAATTGTACAAACTTCATTGAATTTATCTTTAAAGGACAAAGCGAGAGAACCTAAGTTAAATTTTTATCGGTAGACGGGTCATGACAAAAACATGATTCAACATCCGTTTTTGGTTGGATCTATTTAGATTGAGATGATAAGACAATGCTCCTCAAACGATGTACCAAATTAGTAATAGAGAGGTTGATCGCCAAAAGTTGGAGATTGACCGCGCCATAACTCATTACTATCACGCAAAAGCCGAATGAATAGGCGGATTTTTTTCTGAAAAATATTTAAAATATTTTCAAGTGCTATGAAACCAATTTCCAAATTTTTCACTGTTTGGCTAAAACTCTTCATACTTTTTTCGTGGTTTTAATATTATAAACGTTTTTTCTCCTAGTTTAATCACCTTAAAGTTCGGTTGATGAAAAAAAAATGTAAGATTGGAAAGCGGAACTGAGACCCAACTAAACTCGATCCCCAAAATCAGGTTCCCAAAAGAAGCCGCAAAACCTCTTATCCAGTTAGTTCCTTACGAGGACAAAATCGTTATTTATTATCCCAGACGGTAGTAACGAAGTAAAACCATCGGCTCAAGCTTCTTGTTTTGTCGGTTTCACTCTCTCTACTTAAACAACACTCCATTCTATTCATCTCTCTTCAACTAAAAACAAAAAATCATCATTAATCTCACGAAACGATTTTAAAGAAGAAATATTGATCTAAAGAATATTGATCTGAAGTGAAGAAAAGAGAAGATGAGTAGTACAAGCAAAGCGTGGACTGTGGCGGTGAGCATCGGAGCCGTAGAGGCGTTGAAAGACCAGTTAGGTCTTTGTCGGTGGAACTATATACTCCGGTCGGTGAATCAACATCTCCGGAACAACGTGAGATCTGTCTCTCAGGGCAAAAGGGTCTCTTCGTCTGCCTCTACCAACGTTAACTCCTTCGTTAAAAGTGAAAATGCAAAGAGTAGTAGTGAAGAATCTCTTAGAACAGTCATGTACTTAAGTTGTTGGGGTCCTAATTGATTAATGTATAGTGTTTAGTGTATAGTGTTTACTATGATGCCCTTTGGATACTTTCGATTCAATCTTGGGTTTTGAAACAATCGAATCTTTGATATAAAGACGAAAGCTTTCATCTTCCAGCTTTGCTCTCTCTGACTCTGTGAGACTTGTTGCTTCCTACATTGCTATGCTTGAATTCAGCTTAACATTCTTAGTGCCACAGCACTTTCCCGACAAAAACTTTACTGCTTTATTGAACACATGAGAAACAGAGTTCGTGCATTGAGCGCCAAGGTTGGCTATACTTGAAGTTAGCTGCAGAGATGAAGGTGGAACCATAGGAGAGCGGGTCATTGCCCACTGCTAAAGCAATGATGCTGAGTTTGTATGACAAGGTTCAGTTCGGTTCTGGATAACATGAAATAAGTAAAACATGAAATAACTAAACGGTTCTCAACTCAGTATTCATTTGTGTAGCGGTTATTAACCGATAAGCATATGGATGTCCGAATAATCGAAACTATGTATATAATACATAAACTAAACCGAATACCCCATATGGTTACTATGTTTATGAGTATTTAACGGATACCTCAATAAATACTTCGGTTATTTAACGGATAAGTGAACAACTAAAGCAAGTATCTTATTATTAAAAGAGAAATATCTTTCAAAAATAATTTTACTATAATGTAAGATATTACGTAAAATGCTATTACGTCCAAACTATGTTATTTAATTGATTAAAACATTTTATTATTACTATTTCAATATATACATATGTAGTTCAAGAAAATATGATATTTAATTAAAAACTAAAATTATCATTTTTTTATCAAAAGTTAAAATATACTTTATTTTCAAATTTAAAATAAAACCATAATTTTTTAAAAATAACTACATTACAAGATTAGTATTTTCAAAATATAGTTCGTTCCAAAAAAAAAAATATATATAAAAGTGATAAATTTTATATAACCTACAAAAGTTATAAAAGAATAATTTATATAAACTATAAAAAGTAAAGTTTAGTCATTTGATGTTTTTTTTTTAAAAACTTCCAAAGGTTTTTGTTTCACGGTATTTCGATATCAGTTATTATCTGAACCAACCCTGTACCTGAACCCGTACGAGTATCGAACAATTTCAAAAAATCGAAAATCACAAACCTAATCCACAAACCCGAAATTCGAAATAAATGAAAAATCTAAAACATTATGGACCTCAACCCGAACCTGAAACTGGAAATAACCGAAAACTATGAAAAAAATACTCGAAAAATCTAAAGTAATCAATCATAAGTTGAATATATAAAACTAGTCCTGGGCTTTCGGGTATTCGGTTCGGTTTCGGGTAAAAGTAATTCGGTTACGGGTATTTCGGTTCTAAAAATTTTGGACCCATCAGATATTTTTTTTTGTCCGGTTCAGTTCTTATCGGTTTCGGGTCGGTTCGGGTAGACAATTCTAGGAACCGTAAAATACCCGAAAAAATCGGTTCTAGCCCGATTTCGGGTATCCAATACTCGAAATTCAACTTTTTTATCCGAAATGATTACAAAATACCCGCAAAAATTCAAAAATACCCGAAACAGATTCCATTACCGAAGAAAAAAGTCCATAGTTCAAAGTTGAAACATCAATAACCAAAAAGGTAAAAACATATTAATAAACATGTTTTTTTAAACGACTTATTCTTATAAATCCATAAGAATATATTAATGAACATGTTTAAGATGTATAAAATATAAACTTTATATATGTAACCTTATATAGTTACGGTTCTTCGGTTCTCTGATTCGGTTATCGGTTAATAACCGGAACCGAACCGATACCCACGGTTCCTCAGAATCAAAGCCCATCGGGTATTTAAGTTTATACCGAAACCGAACCGAACCGTTTTTTTCGGGTCGGTTCTGGTTCGGTTTTTCGGTTCCGGGTAATTATGCCCAGGGCTATATAAAACTTAAAAAAGAGAAACACATGCGTTGTTGCGCGGATCAAGCTCTAGTTTCCTTTAAATGTCAGAAAATAGTCATATAGATACACAGTTTCGCTTATTCGGGTAACCATATGTATATCGGTTATCAACAACTCCAAATTTAGTATTTATACCAAACCGAACAGAAGCCTAACCAAATCGAATTGAATCGAAATAATGATTGGCTTCTAAATGAATACAAAAATGAAATACATGAAGACATGATATTACATTTTACGAAATCAACAAAATATACGGTAAAATCGAGATATATGTTTCTTTATTTATTGGAATCAAGTCGACTAAATTATTTTGGTTGGAGGCTAAAACTAGATATTTAAAGGCACAAGTTTGAAAGATAAAATGCCCTACTAAAAATACAACATTTCATATGACAATTAGTCTCAGAGGTTTTGGCAGTAACCACATAATTAACTTACAGAAACATATAGTTGTCAATTGGTCTGGTCGCTTATGAGCAAGCCCAATCCAAATCATTATGGGCTATTCCTGGTCACGTCTAAATATCACATAGTTCAACTGGGCAGAAGAACAATTTTTTCCGTAGACAAACTAGTTTAAGACCAAGTGGATATTGGGCTGCCCAAAATAATAACAATCTAGGGTATATTTTAATTTGGAAAAAATAAATTCACTTCAATTTCCCTCACCTCATACTTTTTTGCGGTTTTATGGAACAATTGCACTTTACTGGAAAATTTGTTTTAGTGGAAAATTGTAGTTTTAATGCGAAATTGCGGTTTTGGCAGAAAAAACACTTTTTTGACAGTAAAATCGCAGTTTCGACTGAAAAGTCACATATTGTGGGAAACTTGCGGTTTTGTGGGACGAAAAAATTATATTTTGTGGGAAAAGTGCGGTTTTGCGAGGAAATCATTGTTTTGACGGGAAATCACAATATAACGTAAAATCTCACAGAAAAATCACATTTAAGCGGCAAATTGCGGTTTTGGCATGAAATTGTGGTTTTAGAGGGAAAATTACGGTTTTATCGGAAAATCATGGTTTTGGCGTGAAATTGTGGTTTTGGAGGGAAAATTACGATTTTATCAGAAAATCGCGGTTTTATCAAAAAATCATGTTGTGTGAAAATAACGGTTTTAGCGAGAAATCACAATTTTGACGAGAAATTGCGGTTTTTTTGGAAAAATCGAGGTTGATGAAAAAATCACGTTTTGTGTAAAATCCATGTTTTAGCGAAAATCATGGATTAACGGTAAATTGCAGTTTTAATGAAAAATTACGATTTTATCGGAAAATCATGATTTGGAGGGAAAATCTCGTTTTTTTGTGAAAAATCATGTTTTTGGTGGAAAATTTCGATTTTGTGGGAGGAAAAATTGTGATTTTAATAGATAATCGTTATAAATAATGTGAACATAAAATATTTAAATTAAGTATAAATGAATAGTGATTAAATTATTTATAAATTCATAAGAAAAAATTAACTATAACTAGCTTAAATAGCCGTCCATACGCACGAGATAGTTTTGTGTATGAATACGTTTAGTCTTTTTTTATTTATACACAAAACCTAATTTATATAGTTTAGAGAAATTATTGGTTTTAAATAGTTTAACTAAAACATTACAGAATTCAAAATTTCTTTCTTTATCATATATTAAATTATTATGCCCAAACGTATTACAAAATTGATAATTTGATAACATAAACTAAAAGCATGTGAACACTAAAATTTGATATTATTTTTGATATATACCACCATATTCCATTTTGAATATTTAAAAATAACCATATAAATTATTAGTATATGAAAAAACAAATATAAAATTCAGATAAACAAAAAAATTCATGAAACTTATACATTTTGTATTTCATTTAATTTAATTAGAAGGTTTGAAAATATGGTAAAAATAAAATTTAAAAACTATGACAAAACATTTGTTTTTCTTTTCTTATTTTGTTCGATAAGTTTTCATATTTTTAGTATTTTTTTAATATAGCAACTCAATACTGAAAGTAAATTTTTTGTGTTGGTCAAACCGCTTTGGCATGTGAAAATATCGATTTTTATGCGAGTTGAAGGGTTGAAATTTTTTTTAACAAGGAACAAACCATAGCTTAATTAAATAAATTTATGCATTTTGTGTTACATAATTTAAGAATATGGTTATTTTGTAATTCATTTTCTTTTTTTTAACACACTTGCAATTCATTTTCTAATCTGGCAAAATTCTTGAGATGATGTGTAAAATTGAAATATTTTGATTGGTTTTCAAAATTTAAATATTCAATAACGTGTCAGTTTCTCATAACACATAAAAGCTTATGTGTCAGGAAAGATTCATTTGTGTTATTATATTATTCTTTTTACGTCCATGGATTTGCCCATTTAGACATGGTCTTTATTGGTTTTAGACAATTTTTGAATCGTTGTATATTATATACCGACCAATTGTAGCCTAAAAAAATATAAATATCCCAAATGAATTCTGAACAAACCAATTGATATTTGAGCTAAAAAATACAAGGTGATACTTGGTGCAAAATAGAGTGGTTTACATGAAGAGACGCCAATAAGATGGGTAATGTGGGCGGAACCGAGACCCAACTAAACTCAATTCCCAAAACCAGGTTCGTAAAGAAGCTGCCCTCTCTAAACCAATGAGATAGATATTACCACCTCTTGGTTGATCAAAAAAAAAAAAAATTCGTTCCATACAAGGACAAAATAGTCATTTACAACCCCAGACGGTAGTGACGAGGTAATACCAGCGGCACAAGCTTCTGGTTTTGTTGGCTTCACTCTCTCTACTTAAACAACACTCCATTCGATTCATCTCTTCTTCAACTAAAAACAGAAAAAAACATCAACAAACTCGCGAAACGATTTTAAAGATCCTAAACGAAGTTAATATTGATCTGAAGTGAAGAAAAAAGAAGATGAGTAGTACAAGCAAAGCGTGGACTGTGGCGGTAAGCATCGGAGCCGTAGAGGCATTAAAAGACCAATTAGGTCTTTGTCGGTGGAATTACACACTCCGGTCGGTGAATCAGCATCTCCGGAACAACGTGAGAACTGTTTCTCAGGGCAAAAGGGTCTCTTCGTCTGCCTCTACAAACGTTAAATCCTTCGTTAAGAGTGAAAAAGCAAAGAGTGGTAGTGAAGAATCTCTTAGAACAGTCATGTACTTGAGTTGTTGGGGTCCCAATTGATTAATGTATATTGTTTCATGTATAGTGTTTTACTTTCTAATTCTATGATGAAAGTTTTTCAATTTTGGGTTTTGAAACCATCGGATCTTTGAAAACGAAAGCTTTCATCTTCCAGCTTTGCTCTCTCTGACTATGTGAGACTTGTTACTTCCTACGTTGCTGTGGTAGAATTCAGCTTAACATTCTCAGTGCCACAGCACTTTCCCGACAAAAAGTTTACTGCTTTATTGAACCCATGAGAAACAGAGGTCGTGCATTGAGCGCCAAGGCTGGCTATACTTGAAGTTATTTGCAGAGATGAAGGTGGAACCATATGAGAGCGGGTCATTGCCCACTGCTAAAGCTGGTTGCTTAATCTCATAGCAATGGTCATGAGTTTGTATAGAGCAACAGGGATGAGATAGGCATGTCAGAACAATCTTACGGTTACAGAGATCATAAAAACTAGAACGAGATAAAAAAAACAAGGTTTGGTTCGGTTCTCGATACCATGAAAGAACTAAATGATTCTCAATTCAGTATTCATTTGGGTAGCGATTATTAAATGATAGCCATATGGATACCAGAATAATTGAAACTATGTATATAACTTATGTTAATAACTAAAACCCAACCAATCCGAAGTCGAATACCCAACTGTGTTTATGTTTTTTTTTATCAACAAACGGACCACAACCGGCGGTCCGATAGCCCATTAGCCCTACATAATTCATTCACTCTGTGGTGGAAGAGAGTCGAATTATGGTGCCTGAGGATTGACTCTGAAAATTCAACCACCATGCTACAATGTCCTCGGCTAACTGTGTTTATGGTTATGTAACGGATACTTGAATAAATACTTATGTTATTTAACGGATAAACGAATAACTAAAGAAGTATCTTATTATTAGAAAAGAAGTACTTATAATTTTACTATAACTAGGTATTGGTCCGTACAGATGGACGAACATGAAAAATTTTCAATAAATTTCTCCAAAACAAGCACGTTCGAGATCGTATTACTATGTGTATTATTTGTTTGCTTTTTACACGTATAGTAGAAGAAATACACGGTCTATAACTTTTTGATATTTTTTTTCGCATTGGCAAACCAAGTCCGTGTAATCTATTATAACTTGCAAATTAACAGTAGTTAAAAAAACAACCATGAGGAAGAAAACCTAAAGTTAGTTCTGGTTTATCAATTATAATTTATAACTATTAATCAACCCGTGAAGACATCATGTCAATGTCTACGTGTGATGCTCTCAGTGCACATAGCTACCCATAAAAAAAATCACATCTTATTATGGGACAATCAAACCTGATCTAGATATGTTCATATAATATGATTAATATTTTTGGTCACATATATTTCAAATGGTTATTGAGCTAACTTTTCATATGTTATATTGAATTAGACTTGGAAAAATTTATTGTGTAGAGCTTGGATTTTTTTACTATATTTTAATTTAATTTAGATTATTTAGCAATTATATTTGAGTATCTATGTTATTTTTTGTTAAACTGATTATATAAAATAAAATAATTAGCAAAATAATAATTTCATATATTTTTAGTCATAATAAATTTATAATCTATACTATTAAAAAAGAAGTACTTGTAAAAAATAATATTTTAGTTTATGTGTGATTTACATAATTTGCCATTACATTTAGATTATAATATTTGATATATTATAATATTTTATTTTTGTTATCCCAAAAATACATATTGTTATATTTGGTTAACAATATATAGTATTTAATTAATAATAATAATAATAATAATTTTCACAAAAAATTTAAATTTTATTTTTAAATTTGAGATAAAACAATAAATTCTTTCGAATAACTATATTATAATATTAATATTTTCAAAATAAAATTTTTACAACAACATAAAAAATTATGAAATGATAAAATTTAAAATATAAAATTTATAAAATTTAAATTATATAAACTATTTTTCCATCAAATTATATTTACTATAAAAATATAAGTTTATTCATACGATGTTTTTAAAAAAGAAACTATAATTTATAATTTTTCCTAAATAAATAAAATTTAAAATTTCCTAAGAAAAAACTATAAATTAATTAAAAAATATATTTTTACCAACATGTTTTTTTTCACAGTTTCAGATATCGAGTATTATCTGAACCAAATCCGAACTCGTATGGATACCGAAAACTCGAAAATTTCACAGCTTAACCCGAACACGAAATTCAAAATAATATAAAAATCTAATAATTCTAAACTTCAATCCGAACATGAAACCCGAAATAACAGAAAATCCCTAAACCTGAGATTTAAAAATCCGAGAAAGCCTGAAAATTTTGGAAAAACCCGGAAAAAATCCAAAACATCTGAAAATATCCAAACCTGAATCCGAAAGCCCTAAAATACTCGAACTAAATTCAAAATAATTTCGAATATACTCTGGTTTTCATTAAGTTACTAAACCTGATCTGAACCTGAATATATCATAAAACTGAACCCGATCAGAATCATAAAATCATTACTATAAAAGTACTAGAGACTCTTCAAAGTGTTGACACATCATCATTTTAGTGTCATGAAAAGGTGACACATCATTAAAAATTTTAATTTGAAAAACCAATCAAAACATTTTATTCTTACACATAAGTATTTTAGTATTAAAAATCAACATTAATTTAATTTCATGTTTTTCTTCACTCACATTAACACTTTAACATATTGGAAACATGCAAAATAAAAAATATAAATTAAAAAATATTAATAATCTTTTTAATGATATTGGTCTATCAAATAAAATTAGCCAAAAGCAAATATTTTTATATGCTATTAGATTTTTATTTTGATATATATATAATAGTCGTATATATTTATATAATGATATTTTATTTTATTGTACATATAAGTTTTGATATAATATTTTCTTCAAATATTAAAGTGTATACTAATAAAATATAAAAGTAAAGTAAAAATATACTTATATATAAAAAATTTTATGCGTATACATCTCCACTTTTAACAATCACTATATAATTAACTAATTAATATGCTAAAGTTAAATTATGATTATAAAGTGATAATTTAAAATAAATTAAAGCATTACAAAATATATATTAAAAAGTGTACCGCGGCGTAGCGCGGATTTATGCCTAGTAAATATATAAAAGTTTCTAAAATACTCGTGCAGGTAAACAGGTCAAACTCTAGTTATTAAACTAAAGTTTTGTTTTGAATATCAGAAAATATATATGATGGTGAGCAAGTTGAATAAAATAATTACTTTAATTACAATAGAACAAACTATTGCATTTGTTCTCAAACAACAGAGTACGAATCCGTAGTTCAATTGCCTCCCTTACATTTAGAATCATATTATTCTTTAGAAAATGGACATATCTACGATTAGAGATGTCAATTGGTTTGTCAAGTCTAAATGAACATGTCCTAATATAAATTTTATTTTTATGGACATGAATCGTCACACCCAGATAAGACTAAATATAACCAAACCCAAATAAATCCATATCCAAATGGATTATCCATGAATCCAAATATAACACAACTCATACTTTATAAATATTAGCGTTTTTCAAAGATAAACAAATCTCAACATGTTTAAGAGTTATTCAAAAGACGGAAACTTAAATATTTAACAAAGTAACACAAACTACCAGACTTACATTTTTGGCGGAAAAATTGACGAAATTACGTTTTTTGGCGAGAAAATTATCTGTTTACGTTTTTGGCGGAAAATTTTATGTACTAAATTTTTTTTGGGAAAATTATTGGTTTATATTTTTGGCAGAAAAATTAGATTTACGGTTTTGGCGGGAAAATTGGATTAACGGTTTTGATGGAAACATTTTTGAAGGGAAAATCGATTGATTTACGGGTTTTAGCAAGAAAATTAACTAATTTATGTTTCTGGCGGGAAAGTTTATGGGTTTACGATCTTGACGGAAAAAAATCACCCTGTTTGGGTTAATACATTGGATTGAATTGGATCAACCCATAGAATATTACCATTTTGACACACTAAAAAAAGACATATGAGATTCTAAGATATAAGTGAAATGAATGAGAAATTTTGAAATAAAGAAGAAAAAAATTCTCCCAAAATTAAGAAACTCTAATTTTTGTAGTTTATTCGACAGCCCATGTTCAAACCAGTTTGGTCCATTTATTTGTGGGTTTAAATGGTTTTTGGTCCATTTAGAACGTTTCCATTTGGACTTAACCATAATTGGTCCATTATAATTTGGACATGGACAACCCATGGTTATCATGCCCAATTGACATCCCAATCTACGATGTTGGAAGCATTTTCTCGAACACAAAGCAAACCTATGCTTTTGCACTTAATAATTTTTTATGATAATTGCGAGTGAGTTTGTTATTCGAGAAGTAAAAAGACCAAGATGGCGAAGATGACATTGATAGCTCGTGTTACTGACTGGTTGCCTCTGGCTGAGGGTCTCGACTATAGACGTGACTTCCCAGATTCAGACATGTATAAGCGAGCAACAGAGGAGCTTGTAAAAACAAAACTTTGTTTTGATTCAAAAAGAACAATCAACTTGTAAAAAGCGGAGCTTTGTTATCGAAGCTTTTAAAAAGAGGAGTTTTGTTTGGATCGAACAAAACTTGACAAACCAGAACTCAAATATTACAGTTGGGAAATCGTAAAACATAGGAGCTTGATTCATTGACTTCATTATGTTAGATTTATTCAATCTATAAACCATAATCCATATCAGTTTCTGA
>OVAN01010871.1:0-13779 GCA_900406275.1 Anastatica hierochuntica
TTTGGTTGTTGAGTCTTCTCGGTTCCAGAGGTACTAGCTTCAGTGGAGACTAATACAACAACGTCATCTTCAGAAACTAATCCAAAGAGAGCCAACAAGAAATATTAGCCTTAGGAGCCCTCGAGCTAAGCTCAAACCTCAAAATTAGCAAAATACGAAAAAGGCTAGTNACCTTTCAACTGACTAACAGGCACAGCTGCCGGGAAGTTAGCTCTGTATTGTTTCGGGAACCTAGCAGCGCCAATCCTAGAAGTTGTGTGGGCGTTCCAGTTAGAAGGACTTTACTTCAGCCTTCGGAGCAAGGCTCTTGTGAATTTTCCAGAAAGTTTTGGGGGATCTTCGATACCTGCCAAATGAATAAAGTCATTAGCATGTTGTAAAATAGTAAAAGAGGATAAGCACTTTGCCTAAAAACCCTAACCAGAAGCATCATACCAAGAATTCTTTAGGATCCGGCCCATCGAAATCGTAGAAGGGTCAACCTTAACGAAAAAAATACTTCTTTCTCCAGTCCTCATCGTTACCAGAGAACTTGAAGACACCTAAACCCTGACGACAAGGAAGGTAGTAGGTACCGCTACCCCCTTGCTAGAAGTNTCGTGTAAAGACTCATCATATCACGAAGCTCAAGAGTGATCCCCTCTTCCTTGGACCTCGTAATAAAGCCGTTAATCAGCCTTATCACAGAAGGACAAAGCTAGGGAAGAGCTAAGTGATAATGATCGAGGAGATCCAGCAGCAAAATAAGTAGAGGAAGTCTGAGATGACTTCTAGTGTTATACTTCTCATGGAGAGAAAACCAACCCTCAGGGACATTCTCAGGGGTTTCGTCGGGAGAACAGGCTCTCCCGAGCTCCTTCGGGCCTCCAGCTTGAACCATGAGGTTTACTACCTCCTTATCCTTCAAAGAGGAGGGCTGGTGAGGGCCGAAAGAGGTACTGCCACTAGAACCGTCGCCTTTCTTGGATCATTTTGCAACCCTATGAGCAATCTAGTCCTTAGCCTTCTTCTCTTTTTCTCTCCTCAACTCTTCTCCGATGTCCTGCTTTATTTTCATGATCTCGGGACCTGTTAGAGGAGCTGTTGTCTCTCCGGAACCCTCTTTCCGTTGATACATTGAGAGAGGTTGAAGAAATTTTAGAGAGAGGAAGCAGGGGAAAAAGAGGGAAGTCGAAATCGAAGGCCAAGTGGTTCTAAAAAAAAACTAAGGTTTGCAGAATAACAGAGAACTAGAGAAGATGAACAGAGTAACTTGAAAAGTAAATGCAAACGAAACAAAAAAAGGTAAATAAATGAGAGTAAAGGAAGTTACCTTGAGAACAGAGTTGAGACGTGGAGATGATGGAAGGGTTGGCAGTTAATGGCTGCAACTTTATATCAAATTGTGTCTGGAAACTTGGAGAGGACTTTTCGATTTCCCCTTTTTCCTGAGCCGTTGATCTCATGAAACAGAATCTGAGTCGTGGATTCAAATTATTTGTATCTTCGAGGAAGATATGCAGCAATCATTATCTCAACAAAGAGATAAAGGTCTCGGCGATTAGGTTTAGCTTCTGAAACGAGGAGCCTCCTCTCGAAAGCTGGGGGCAACTGTTGGGCCTAAATCTAGCCAATTATCTAAGGGATAATTCAAACTTTGAGCAAGGCCTAAGAAGGATGATAATGAGCTCGTAATGGGCCTTAATCACATCCATAAGGAGTTTGCTTTCTAACCAAAATAGAAACAGGCTTGGGAAACGTCCGTGAAGCTGAAGAGGTCCCGGTCTCGTCAAGCAGAGAGCTGACGAAGCAGGTCTCGGACAAAGGGAAGAGGTCGTAGACTCAGTCAGATAAGTTGTTAAGCACTCCGGAAATCAAGAGAGAGATCTAGGGACCGTTGCAACAACCTTCTAGCGTGGAGAAGAACTATATAAGAGGAAGAGGAGGCGAACGAACTTCTTCTTCAACTCATCTTCGACCTAGATACTTTTAGCTACTTTTTGATTATCATTGTATTGAGAAAATCATTCTTAAGTGATACTCATATCTCTTTTCATTGATCATTCATTACACTAAATCTCTTTTGTACTCTTAATTTCGATTATAATCATCAATACAAATAGCTTTCATTCACTAAGTTCTTACGGGATTCAACCAACGTAATCTCTTCCTAACCTAAACCTGTTCTTGAAATCTTAGAGGTGAGTTTAATCCCTCACAGTTTGCACTTAAAAAATTTTCTTTATTACACTTTACTTATTGCTTGCCTTAATATTGTCTTTATTTATGCAATTTCATTATGTCCTTTGATGTTTTTGCCTAGATTTAGTTGGGACTTGTGACACCCCATCTAAATTGACTTCCCTAGATTAGGATCTCTAGTGATTTCTCCTTGTTTAGATTCTTGCTAGCAATTCCTTTAAATCTTTCAGACAATACTTGAAGTACTAAAAACTCGACACCGTTCTCTTGCGGAAATATTTTGGTTTTAGCTTTTGGTTTATAAATTTAAGCTTGCCTTTTTGACGTCAAAATAGTCCTCTTCAGAGACGAGTCACAGTTCTCATAGGTTCAGATTAGTGGTGACACCACCATTAGTAGCAACGGTGACAATGACGGTTATGATGATCATTTTGAATTTAGTAAAGAAGATATGAGTGATTGTTATAAAAGTGAGGATGAAGAAGATCTCGGTTACATCTATGGTCGTAATGAAGGCGATACGACTTTGAGTGCATCAAGTGGATCAAACGGATCATCTACGGGGTCTCCAGGTGGTGACGATGAAACCTCTTTGGGGGTCTGAATCAAGCGACGACGATTAAACCTATCAACCACCTAAGAAGTCACGACATCTTTCAACTCCAAAGAGGCGCATAGTTCGTTAAAATTTAAACCTCCTTCACTCTTTAGGATACATAATTTGTCACATGCAACCCAATGGAGACCGCACTTACATTCATTGGAATTCCACCAGAATTAGAAGATAGTGCTAGTTAACTTTGAGGTTAACACTTGGGGGAGTTTGAAGCATGATTTAACATAATTGGAGAGTGTGAGAGCAACTGACTTAATAAGAATCCCCTTCCTCCCCCCCCCCCTTTTAATAAGAATTTGGATGACCATCCAGTAACTCTGTCTTCCAACCATTCCTGAATATAATTAAATATATGACTTTTTTTTTATCTCTCTAGACTTTCAAGGAACCCTAAGTAAGTTCTCATACCATGTTCCTTTGTAATACGTAGGATACTTTTCATCATATCTCCAGAGCTTCCGTTTGAGATCCTGGATTGCGAACGGATGCAAGGCATTTTCATAGACCACACTGTTACGATGTGGATTCTTCACGTCCATAGAAGATCAAGGCGAAGCTTCTCAGGAAATATATCAAACCCACGCACGTTGGTCGGATTTTGGAACTCATTCTTGTGGACAAGAAGGTTGTTTTTCAAGGTTGGTGTGTCTTATAGATATAATACCATGTCTTATCTTACACATTTTCCCTATGATATTATTGAAAATCAAGGTACTTATATTGAAGCTACTATAAGCGAGGACTTGCCGATTTTCAGTTCTCGATTGTTGTGTGGAGGTCTTTGGATGATTATCCCTATGTTTCACGTCGATCATCAACAACACTAAGATTTTATGCCTATAAACCATCCTTACGACATTATTTAGTCTGACACAACCTTTTGTCAACAGAATTCGTGGATTAGGGATACTTTTCGGGGTTTTCAGAAAATTGGGGACATAAATAACCGCATTGTGGATCTTTCGTATTATGTTGGTTTGTTTCTTAACTTTGGATTCTACACTCACGATTTCAAATTCTTGGAATTAACAGCAAATGATTGACGCATATTTGATCTATGACATTGTCAGTGTGGGTAATTTTCATTTCACGTCGGCATCTTCTTTGGGTCTTCCCTACTTCGACGTGTGTTTGGACCTCAAGAACAATGGGTGGGTTGGTCCTTTTTTTTGTTTCACCGTTCGTGTGGGTGGTTAATGGTGAACATGTCTAAAATATTTATGTTTTATTATAGGGACTTTCCATGCTGTTTACCAAAAGAACCCTCTTATGACTTCTTGGAAGCTGTAAGGAATTCTACGGAAAAGGTGGTCAATTGTGCCATAATGTTTGCAAAGGTAGTGTCGGTCGAGTGTGTCTCTACTGTGATAACATACTTCAATTGTAATGATGTTCTGATGAACCCATGTATTCCTGAGGTGGAAACCATAAGAGCGTCTGCACTCGCGAGCATAGATGTTCCTTCTATTTAATTTGAGTCTATGTATTCGTTTTCTTTTGGCGGTTTTTGGTGTTAGTTTCCATTTTCAAATTTTTTTTGTTTGAGACATGACTTTTTTAGATAAACTCATGGTTTGTTGGAGTTATTCTGTGGGATTTATCTGGTTGTTTTTTCTAATACGTGATTGTCATCGTCGTTAAATGCTTTGTTTGGACGTGGTCATCAATATTACGGGTTTACTATAATACATGCATTCTTAGCATGTAAAAATTTTACCACTCTCCTATCCACCCATTCTAAAGTGCTGTGAAAAAATAAATGTGGCATTCTTCAATCTTATTGTGTAAACATTTTAGCTGTTTCATATATGGTGAAACAAAAATACAATTCGAGAGTGGAATTAGTCTATTTTGTTTGTAATGTGAATTTCATAAGTGTATATTATTGACAGGATTTTGATAAGCTCAAATTCACACGGTGTTATCTTAACACCTTTTTATAAATGTTAAAAGTTTTTGTTGCTAATTCGCTCAAATCCTCTCATCTTTAGTATTTTTTTCTTTTAAAAGGTTTTACAATTGTTGATGTATGATAAATAGCTTGAATTTCTTACCCTACAATATTTTTGTATTTATTTGAATTGATAAATATGTGATTCGGTATTACATTTTTATGATAAACATCACGTTTATTTCGCATCTCGCTAACTAATTTTTCATATGATTTTTTGGTTTTGAAAAATAACGGGGCTTGGTATATTCCCAAGTGCATTTTGGATTTTGTCGAGGTTTGATGGTCTTATCTTTTTTTGGTTAAAATATCAATCAAAACGTTGTTGATTGTTTATGAGTTTATCTAAAAATAAACTAGTAAAAAATAAGCCGCTAATTGTCACTATATAATATGACATATAATTGGATAGAGATCTTTTCGATTTCTTAGACATCGACCTACGATAGTATTACTAAGTAATACCTTAGATAATATTCATCATATCTCTTGTTGTCCCCAGATAATTCTGGTCACACATAATTAAAGATTTATGAAAGTTGATAACTTGTCTTGATGCACTTCCATAATCTCGTAGCACATCCAAAATTGCTTGGCACTGTGGTGTCTCCTCTTTGCAGAAAAACAACCTATCATCAGAAAAAGTAAATGTGAGACTGTAGGGCTATGTCGAGCTATCTTAACACCCGTTAAATACCATCCATTTCTTTTCATTTTAAATTCGCAATGAGAACTTCCGTAAAAATGATAAATAGGTACGATGACAGAAGATCACCTTGTCGCCATCCTCTCTGTGGGAAAATATTACCGGTCGACTAGCCATTAAAAAGGACCTTAAATGACACCAACCAGACACCTCACATTAACCAAGAGATCCACACCGAGTCAACCCCCATTTTATAAAAAACCACTTCCCAAAAGCCACTCTATGCGGTCATAAGTTTTACTCATGTCTGTATTGATGGCCATAAATCCATAACGACAAGCCCGAATAGTACGTAAGCCATGAAACATTTCCTCAGCTATTAAAATATTATTTGTAATCAACCGTCCGGAGATGAATGCCAATTGAGTGTTTGAGATTACTCTTGGAAGTATATTTTTTCACCTTTAGCACAAAAAATTTGACATTATTTTACAGTTCACATTACATAAACTAATTGCCCTAAGCTTCGACTTCCTCTTTGGTTGATTCGTCTATGGTATAAGACAAATATTAGTCTCATTCAATCGATCATTAAACCTTCCTGACCAAAAAAATTATGAACCAACTTTACCAGGTCTTCCTTTAGGACCCCCAAAAACCGTTGGAAGAGCAAAGTCTCAACCCGTTAGGGCCAGGGTCTTTTTCAGAGTGCACAGAAGATCGTCTGTCATAGTTTGTTTGAAAAACTCATTAAAGTATTTAATCGCTATGTTCTTCACCTCCTCTGGTGTTTCCTCCCAGGTTCGTCGTGAGTTATATAAGCTTGAGATTTAATTCCGTGCTCTCTTTTGTTTAGTTAAAACATGAAAAAACCTTGTATTTTTATCTCTCTCTTTTAACAAAGGTTCTACCTTTTTGTTTCCAATAGAGTTCCTCCTCCTTGTAAACTTCTTGGAGCTTCCTCTTGATTTGTCTGATAACATCCTGGAGAACCAAGTCATCGTTTTGAGTCTCTTCCAGTTTAACCTCCACCAGAAAATTGAATTCTTACAATTTTGTATTTTACCACAAATGATGGCTCCCTAAATTCCTTGTGCATTATCATCCACTTTCTCTGACCTCTGCCACGTCCTGCTTCCCAATTCATCTCTTATCAAACAGGAAATTTCTTTTCTGGATTGTAATTGAAGGTTAAAAATATTGGTTGGTGATATGATCAAATTCGCGCCAAAAACTCCATCTTCGAGTACCCCGAAAACATTATGTCAATCCTCATTTTTCTACCGCTCTATCTAGCTTACACGATATATGTCCTTTATGTCTCGTTCCTTTCCATGAAATTTGATCCCTTGCGCACGGGGACTTTGTCATCTTGCAGTGTTTAGGCATCTTATTAAAAGGAACAAAAGATGTCGCATATCTCATCTTACTCCCTTTCTTTTCATGATTTTCGGTTAATGCATTCAAATCACCTATCATCATCATCCAAGGGGTTAACCAATATGTTATGAGTTGTTATAATTTTTTCTGTACTTTATACTGGTTCACAGCCACCGATTTGCCATAAATAAATGAAATATAAACTTTAAATCCGTATATGGTAGCATTAACATTTATAATGCGATTTGTAACAAATAACTCATCAAGTTTTATTTAATCATAGCAAGAACACCACTCGATCCAAGAAAAGATAGTGAGACATAAAGAGGTAACCATCTCCAAAAAAGCACAAAATATCACCATCAAATCATCATATCCATTATATGAATAAAAAACATGGTTTTCTTAGTTACAAAATTGTCTCTTTGCATACTGTAAGAAATAAGAGCCCGAAAATTTCAAGATTTTTTAAAACATATCAACACTTAAACCCCTACTTTCCGTAATCACCCATATCACCCAAATCGAGATCTGCTCCATGGCAGACTGATTTAAAATCAATAATCTTTGAAGAGAGTCAAACCCCAATTCTACACCACTAAGTCGACAAACCTTCCAAAAGAACACCAATGATGAGACTACTATCATAATTATAAACTCTAGCAATGAAAATTCTCGATCTACATAGCTGATTCCCATCGAACCATGGTTGTCCCAGCATACTACGAGGCTTCCAAATCGACCCGAACGAAAAATTATAAACCATCCTCTGTTTGCATCCACTAAGCTCTAATTTGACTTCTATTAGGATAAGGACTACTTAGATTTAGATAATTACGTGTATATTCTTTTCCTTATTAGATTAGGACTCTATCTTTGTATAAATACCTTCACATTCATATGTTAATACAACACAAAAATACATTTTATATCATGGTATCAGAGCAAAATCGATCTGACCTAACTAATTTTGCTGCGATTTTGTTCTGTACTGATCATCATCTTCTTCGTTGCTCTGACGAAGAAGATACTTCCTCTTCGTTCTATTTTTTTTCTTTTCCGCAAACTTACCTTACCTTAATACCTTACTTTAATACCTAAAACATCTATTCTACACCCTTCGTTCTACATACCTTACCTTAAATCATCATGTCTGTCGAGTCCACCTCTGGTTCACAATCAACTTCTTCTACGCTCGTTACCGAAGATAACACACCATCACCATATCTATTACATCCTTCTGATAATCCTGGATCCCTTATTACTCCTGTCCTGCTCCATGGAGACAATTATACAGAATGGGCAAGAGAGTTGTCAAACTCCTTGCGAGCCAAACAAAAGTTCGGTTTTGTCTCCGGAGCTATCCCAAAGCCTACAACCGAGCCAAATCTATCTCGATGGTTGGCAACAAACGTTGTGATCATTGGATGAATCCGCACATCTATTGATCAAAAGATTCGATCCACAGTTACGTTTGTGGACGACGCACATAAATTATTGGATAACTTGCAACGCCGTTTCTCAGTGAGAAACGATGTTCGTATTCATCAACTGAGGGATGAAATCGCTAGCTGCCAGCAGAATGGACAATCCGTAGTCGAATACTATGGCCGCCTTATGAAACTGTGGGAGGAATTGGACAATCTCCAAACACCGAGACCTTGCTCGTGCGAGGCTGCTGCTTACATTGAAAAATAAAGAGAGGATATTCGAGTTCACAAGTTTCTCTTTGGACTTGATGAATCTCGGTTTCGAAATATACGTTCTCAAATAATTGATGAAGATCCACTCCCTGACATCAATAACGTGTATTCTCGCGTCATTCGTGAGGAACAACACAACAATACCAACCGATCCAAAGAGCTAAAAACCGATCCTATTGGCTTCTCGGTTCAGACTAAAATTGTTAAGCATGATTCACAAGTGGTTGCCGTGAACATGAAGAATCGTGATCCAAACAGATTTTGTACCCATTGCTCTCGGAAAGGACATGAAAACTCTGAATGTTTTGTTCTCCATGGATATCCGGACTGGTGGTACGAGCAACAACGCAACAATTCAGGATCGAGTGGAGCTGGCCAACAAGGACGTGGCATTCGTTTTCTAAATAATCGGGGTCGTGGTCGTGGAAATCCTCCACGTCCTATAGCCAACAATGCCGCCACAACACCTCCTTTGAACTTGAATAGCGAGCAAATATCTCAACTACTTCAGCTCCTTCAAACATCAGGCTCTACGGTTTCAACGGAGAAACTTTCTGGTAAACCTAAACTAACTGATGTGATAATTGACACAGGTGCATCCCATCACATGACGGGAAATTTATCTATTTTGTGTGACCTTCAAGACATACTCCCATCCTCATTTATCTTTCCTGATGGTCGATTCTCTCGTGCTACTAAAAAGGGCAAACTTACACTTAGCCGCGATTACTACTTATCTGATGTCTTATATGTTCCCGACTTTACCTGCACCTTGATATTTGTCTCTCGCTTACTTAAACAAACAGGTTGCATAGTTATATTTATTGATACGTTGTGTGTCTTACAGGACCGTTTTATGAAGACCCTGATTGGAACGGGTGAAGAGAGAAACGGGGTTTATTATTTTACTGGAGTCACAGCTGCACGGGTACATCATACTGAGGCTAAGAAAACATCTACTTTAGAATTATGGTACCGGAGGCTTGGACATCCATCTTTCAAAGTTTTATCTTCTTTACCGCTTTTAGACAAATTGTCTTTTAACTCTGAACAAGCTGCTTCTTGTGAGATTTGTTTTCGTGCCAAACAAACACGTCGGGTTTTTCTCGAGAGTAATAATAGAGCACATGAGATTTTTTCCTCAATTCATTACGATGTCTGGGGCCCTTATCGTACTCCATCTTCACGCGGTGCACGATATTTTTAAACAATCGTTGATGACTACTCAAGAGCAGTGTGGACTTATCTAATGCTCGAAAAATCTGAAGTATCAAAACTTTTGCAAGAATTCTTTGCCCTCTGTGAATGCCAATTTGACAAGTCTATCAAGGCCATTCGAACTGACAATACATCTGAATTCATGGCTCTTACACAATTCTTCCGAAAAATTGGAGTACAACATCAAACTTCTTGTGTGGATACACCACAACAGAACGGACGAGTCCGAAGAAAACACCGTCACATACTGAATGTTGCACGCGCATGTCTGTTTCAAGCTCGTCTCCCTTCTACCTTCTGGGGCGAAAGCATCTTGACCGCAACACATCTTATTAATTACACAGCGACTCAAGCTCTTCATGGTCGATCTCCATACGAGCTCCTATTTGAGAAGAAACCGGACTATGACCAGCTCTGCGTATTCAGATGTCTTTGTTATGCTCATAGAAAATCACGCGACAAAGATAAATTTGGAGATTGTAGTAGAAAGTGTTTATTCATGGGTTATCCTTATGGGAAGAAAGCATGGCAACTCTATGACATTGAACGACAAGAATTCTTCTCAAGCTGTGATGTAGTCTTCTCAGAAACTAAGTTTCCAGGCATTAACTCTGAGGACTATGTCACGCCTCCTGTAAGCCATTATGACCTTGCCATCGATGACTGGTTGTTACCGGGTACTGAATCAAGGGGGAGCTTATCAGTTGTTACATCTACTTCTTCTCCTCCGTTATCACCTATACCTCATCCGCCATCACCTGTACCTCTTTCGGTATCACCTGTGCCTCCTCCGGCAGTGTCTACTCCTCAATCACCTGCTCCCGATCACACTACACCTACTCTGTGTTCTTCTCCGGTTACAGGTGAAGCTGTACGTGATCCTTCTCCATCTTCCGCGCAAAACATATTGCCAGAACCAGAACCACAGCCGCCGTCACCAGGTCTACCTGAGATTCTTGGCCGCGGACAAAGAACTAGAACTCCATCGGTACTACTTAAAGATTATGTCACTTACTCTGCTCAGTATTATAATAAACCCAATCTCGATCTCTCCACATCTGATCATGGTCCTCTACAAACGGCCTCAGGTAATACTTCTTATCCTATATCTAGCTATCTCTCTGACGCCTATTTTTCAGCATCACATAAAGCTTTCATGGCCGCCATCGTGCACACTGATGAACCAACGTCGTATAAAGATGCGGCCAAACTTAAGATATGGCGTGACACCATAAGCAAAGAGATCGATGCTTTTGTCTTGACTGATACATGAGACATTACAGATCTTCCTCCGGGAAAGAAAGCTCTAGGTAACAAGTGGATTTTTAAAAACAAGTTTCGTTCTGATGGATGTTTGGAACGTCACAAAGCTCGCCTTGTGGTTCTTGGTAATAATCAAACTGAAGGAGAAGATTTCCACGAGACATTTACTCCGGTTGCTAAACTTCCTACGGTGCATTTTATTCTTAAAATTGTAGCAGCTAAAGATTGGTTTGTTCATCAAATGAATGTTCAAAATGCGTTCCTACATGGTGATCTTGAGGAAGAGGTTTACATGAAACTTCCTTAGGGATTCACATGCTCTACACCTTCGAAAGTATGTCGCCTAAAAAAGTCACTCTATGGACTTCGACAGGCGCCACGTTGTTGGTACTCCAAGCTCACTACGGCTCTACAACAGTTCGACTTTTCACATGAATATGCCAATCATTCCTTGTTCACCAAGGTTCGCGGCTCCATCTGCATACATATCCTTATCTACGTTGATGATTTTGTCATAGCATGTAACGATGCAAAGGCACTACAACTGTTTAAAGATTATCTCCAATGCTTCTTTCGTATGACGGACTTAGGGAAACTTAAGTACTTTCTTGGACTGGAGGTTGCACAGAATTCTTCAGGCTTCTATCTTTCACAACGAAAGTATGCCCTTGATATAATATCTGAAGCCGGTCTTCTTGGTGCTAAACCGTCGCTTGTTCCTGTCGAGATCAATCATAAACTCGCATCTGCGGAAGGACCTCTTTCTAATGCAACACAATATCGACGTTTAGTAGGCCGCCTTATCTACCTCACCAATACTCGTCCTGAGCTCGGATACATTGTCCACATTCTTTCCCAATTCATGCAAAATCCATTATTACCTCATTGGGAAGCTGCATTACTAGTCGTTCGCTATCTTAAAGGTTGTCCTGGACAAAGGATATTTCTTACGGCTAACGATACACTTCACATCAATGCCTACTGCGATTCTGACTGGGCCGCATGCCCATTAACTAGACGCTCTCTAAGTACATATGTTGTGTTCCTTGGTGATTCTCCAGTGTCCTGAAAGACAAAGAAACAAGACACCGTCGCCTTATCTTCTGCAGAGGCCGAGTACAAGGTCATGTCCTTCGCCTTGAAAGAGTTAAAATGGGTCAAAAAACTTCTAGAATCTTTCGGCATCTTTCATACTCAGCCGATGAAACTATACTGTGACAGCAAATCTGCACTACACATAGCGACAAATCCGGTCTTCCATGAGCACACCAAACACATAGAAAAAGATTGTCATCATGTTCGAGAAGCGGTCAAGTCTAAGCTCATCACTACCAAGCACGTTTCTTCCAAAAACCAGCTAGCGGACATTCTTACCAAAGCATTGCCATGCCCATTGTTCGAAGAATTGATGTCTAAGTTGGGTATTCGCAACCTCACACTTCCAACTTGAGGGGGGGTATTAGGATAAGGACTACTTAGATTTAGATAATTACGTTATATTATTTTCCTTATTAGATTAGGACTCTATCTTTGTATAAATACCTTCACATTCATATGTTAATACAACACACAAATACATTCTATTTTAACTTCATCATGGATTTGTAGAATCGAGAAACTTGGTTTAAACCAATATCAAATCTTTCCTTCATTGGAAACACGAATCTTCTCCACCAGACAAGAGATTTCACTGTTCTTTTCACCAAGTATACTGAGATACCACTTACCCACTAAGATAGACCGTAAACACCATAACACCATACAACCTCTACCGGTAAACCACTAGAACCAACAAAATGACAACACCAACCCACGTAAATTTGAGATTCTAGTGAAAGAAAAGTCAAAGAAGAAACCAAATACCACTCAAATCTACACTCTCTTGAAATGAGATGTGAATGAGGATGGAGAGAAAAACAATACGTACCACTAGCAGTAAACAAAAGTCAACACCCTCGTCTCCTCAAATCAGCTCGTACACGCAATCGGATATTTAAAATCCATTTTGATTTTAAACCCATCAAATCCCAGTCAATCCTTGAACCAAACTGTAACGACCTGGTCCCGTACAATCCAATTTAATTTCATTTTCTTGTCATAAATCAAATTAGACCAAATTCTTTAAACAAATTTCTAATTTTTCTAAACCAAAAATTACCCCAAACCAATTTCCGTAATCCTAATCAAAACCTTAAACCTAATCATTATTTACCTCAACCACTATCACGAGGAAAAGAAACAAAGAGAAGGAGAGAGATGAGAGAGAGAGACATGGAGACGTGAGAGAGAGACTGAAAGTGCGAGAACTACACCAGGAACTGTAACACGAGTACTACTACAGAAACTGTGTGATGCGACATATGACAGAAGCTTAGAACATGAAGTGCAAGAGAGAGTTTCCCTACAAAGAAAACATGTATTACTAGAACCCTTTCAAAAGAAACTTACAAGTATAATTTTGAACAGAATCTCTAGCCTAACACGACTTTTTGATCAAATACAAGATCACAAAAGTCCTCTCACCTTAGCCTTTGTGTTTCCCCTTGCTTACAAGCCTATGAAAACCCTTTAGCTAAGTCTCCCTCTCTCTCTCAAAAAACGTTCAAGCAAGAAAACGATAACTCTAATTCTAATATATAGTTATCGAAAAACAAAACCCTAGAATCTAGATAAATACGAAATAAAACTACAATAATATTTCGCATTTATCTTCTTCATAATATCTTCCACAGTGAATATTCTTCAATATCCTCCAGCAGATACGATCCTCCAAATCTTCCAGATTCACAATATCTTCCTCATCCTTATCCAGAATCCTGTT
>OVAN01010872.1:0-15259 GCA_900406275.1 Anastatica hierochuntica
GGTGTCTTTATTCTTGGCTGTCCACCCGTAAGCGTCTCCAACATTGTAGACAGTCGCCGAGCAACTACCTAACAAAACCGTGACCACAAACATGAAACAAAAGATCATAGTGTTGATCTTCTTCTTCATTGTTGTTGTCGACATTGTTGATATAAGATTATGAGATCTAAGCTTAACTCAATGAATCAGAGAACGTGAGAGAGATTTGTTTGTGTTGGTGATGAATTCGTAAAGAGAAAGAGAGCTCATGTTTATATAGTGCCTTTACGTTTCCTAATCCTAACCCTTTTAGGATTTTATAATTTCCTTTTTCTTTTAGATCCAACGAAAATTTATCTCCCAATTAAAATATGTAATACTCTTTTCCTATTTGGAATATATCTATTACTTTTCTCATAATTTGCAAATCGATTTCTAGTTTTTTTTTTTTTTTNCAATAATCTACTTTTTAACGAATCAAATATAAATAACACATTAATATATTTATCCTCTTGCTTCATTAAATCAAATACATAATTTAAAAAAGAAAAAAGATTTAAGTTTTCGAAAAGAACATACTGTATGTGCAGTATAGTAAACAAATTGGATGTCAATGATATAGAAGAAAGAACAAGCGTAAGTGTGATGTATGTGTTACTCTGTTTCACATACACAAATACCAACCCATATCTCATTAGTTTGCGAGTATCGGGTTCCTTTCTTCATCGATATCTATCATAAGGACACGGTCTACGTCCGAGCCGCTTGGTCCTTCCGCGTAAAGTGTCGGAAGATATGCCTTATATGCCGGCAAATACCGCGACACAAAGTCATTCACCTAAACAAATCCACCATATCTCAACGTTAATCAAAAGGAAATATCATACCACATGAGTACTAATTAGTCTTTACTTAAAAACAAAGTGAAAACGTATCAATACCTCCTCATCCGACATCCCGGGTTTGCCAGCCTGTCTCATGGCGATTTCCGCCTGTCCAAAACCATAGCAGAAAATCCGCGTTTGTATAGAGTAATGCAGCGAAAAAACCGATATTTTCATTAACAGATATATATACAAAACCTGAAGACGCCATCGGTATACATAACTAGGGTCCCTGATTTTGATGACAACCCAAGCATTGATGTACTTGTCCCATGCGTTGTAATAGGCTTCGAGGTTCTTATTCACAATCTCCAGCTGTAGAAACAGAACGTATATAGTTTTTGTCACGGATATCGGGTTTGTTATTACTCGGTAGTTTTAAGAGAGTTGAGATAACAACCTGCGGATCCACGGCCTTAACAACTTCAGCTGGAAGAGGTTTAAAACCAAGCATCCATCCCTCAAAGAGAACAACCTTTGAGAAATCAACCAAAGAACAAATTATCGGACTTACTTATATATCCATTTAACCGAAACATTTGCAAGATCGAAATAATACCTTTAGAGGTCCTTCAACTTCGGGCCATGTTGTTGAATCGGCTCTGTCACCTCTTCCGCTATAGGCTGACTGTAACCAAACAAAGAATATATGAACTGGTTGGTTCCTCTGTTTCTGTACAACAGAGTAGATAAAACTCAAGATGTGACTCACCTTATCGTATCGAGGAAGCTTCATCTTCATACCTGTAAGTAAATAACCAAAAAGGTCACACGCAGTAAATAAGAAAATAGCTAGCAAGGATAGAACTTTGTTGTTGAAAGTGAAACTAACCTTCCTTGGTCTGTCGAGTCAGGGCTTCCAATGTTTCAATTGAGAATAGAAGATCATGGCTTCCCGCATTTCCGCGATACTAGAGAAACAAACATGAAACCATGAGGAGGACATTTATTTTTCAAACTAAAGAAAAAGGCGGAAAAACGAAAGAATTTGAAGATGAGTTTTACCTCTAGAAGTGCATTTCTTGGATTCTCATCTCTCAATTTAGCCTAAGAATCACAAAAGAAGCTAAAAATGAAGAAGAGAACCTCTACACAACCAAAGCTGCTTGTTAAGAACTAAAAGTATATATTACCTGGCCTTGTGCAGTCAAGTAAAAATCGTCAATGGATATCGTCGCCGACTTCCTGAGATAGCGATTGCTCTGTTAGCGCAAAGAATCACAAAGACTTAAAAAAGAAGTAAATTGCATTGGACAAATATGTAACCTTTTTGTAGTTTTGAAAAGATAATCAAGTGCAAACACAAGTGTAGTCTTTCCACATCCTTGAGGCGCACTAAATCCAATCTGCAAAAAAAAACATGATCAAATCATCTCTTGATCCACCAAGATTTATCTCCATCAATGATTTGAGATATTATTCATTAGTACCACTAGTGGAGGAACATCAACACCATCTTTGAACTTGGAATTATGCAGATCAATCTGATCTTCGCACCACACGAAAACGGGTATATAGTAGTGGTAAAGCCTAGCTTTCTGAGGAATGGTGAGCTTAAGCTCATTAAGCTGAAAGAGTCTACAGAGCTGTGAGCCATAGAGTAACCATTTGTCAATAGACTGGCCAACTCTTTCAGAAGTAATGCCCATCTTTTCTAAGAGAGGACCAGAGCATATGAATTCAAAAAGATCCGACACCGAAGAGACATCAACTGTTGTTGTAGTTGTTGGTAACGCCGTACATCTCTTCGACATCATGTTACTTTTCGGTGAACCTTGAACCATTGTCTTGTCTTGAATCCACGAGCATCCACAACAGCCTACACAAGTAATTACCAAACCAAAAAAAAAAAGAAAGATGTTAAAAAAAAGCTCTCTGTTCAACTTGAGAATCGTTACAGAACAGTAAACAGAAAAGGCCATCATAACTCAACTTCTTCATTCATGTGACTATGAGAGATAAATACAAAAAGGGTCAATGAAATTGTAAACCCATTTGCTTGTGAATCAAACAAAAATGAAAATTTAAATTTGTTTCCTTCTGAAAGCGAAAAGATTAACCAAACATGAACCACAGAATTTAAAGAATCAAACTTCAACATTAGTAGAAACCCATAAAAATGAAACATAATGAAGTCGTTTACAAGAGATGGAGAAATGGGTTTGGAGTTTACCAGAGAAGGAGAAATGGGTACGAACTGGAGAAAGCTTGGAGGAAGAAGAAGAAGAATGAGTAACGACATGGTCGTTATATTGGGAAGAAGAAGAAGAAGAAGAAAGGAGACGTCTTTTGAAAATAAAAGAATTGCAAATTGGATTACGGTGATGACGCGGAAACAGATAACCTTTGAGAGAAAATCTACTTTGACTAATATTATTATTATAATGCTCAAGAGACGCTATTTGCCATGGTGACCATATCAAACTTGAAGTTGCCACCGCCGCCATTTTTCAACTTGTCCTCTCTCTCTTTCTTTCTTTCTTACAAAACAGAGCAAAGAAGAAAGAAGGAGACATCTACGAGGAAGGAGGTTTGCAAATTGATAATATTTTATTAATTTGTTACAAAAATTAGTAAATAGAATAAAGACAATGATGTTGCCACATAATATGTGAGTCATATTCATTCCGTTGGATAATGTGTGATTAATGCTCTCGCTCTCTCTCCTCTCTCTCTCTCTGTCAAACAAAATTACAAAACCAATATATTTTCTAATTTCGTCGGTATATTCCTTAATCAAGAAAAAAATTAACAATACTAATATTCCATTTCCACTGCTGAAATAGATTTGGGAAGAAACAAAAAGAAATGTACAATTTAATAAAACTATTGTTACCGAACAGAACAACTCAGGTTTGGAATAAGTATAACCAAACCGATCTAAACTAAACCGGAATTAACCGTGGAAAGATTTCACCGTTTTTTATTTGACGGATGAATTGAACCGGGACCATCAGAAGAATAGCTGTTGTTATATTGTGTGGTTAGGAGATGAACCGCCTCGGTTTAGTCGCTTTTCAAGAATAGCTTGTCAAGTAGCTTCGGAGAGGTGTAAACCGCCACGGATTTAAACTGTTTTGTCAAATGTAATAAATCAAACCAAACCGAATAAAACCAGATTTCACCAAACCGGAAGTGATGTATGATGTTTTGTGTTACCTTGTCCTGCCTATACTTCATGCGTACAGAGTTTAAGGGGCATCCTTTGGTGTTAAGCTGTAGATCTTGCAAGGCTTGTACACATGCTCTGAGATCTGAGGCTTTGTACGTTGTGTAATGCTCAAGTGTTGGATTCTACACGCAACAAACATTTATATGTCGAGTGAGATTCAAGATTCTTGGAACAGAACATAAGCGATCTGTGTCTTAAGCATAGAAGAGAACAAACCCAAGGGTGGCTTGATTGGTTCATTGTCCACTTTGCAAGAAAAACAGCCGATGCAGCGATCACCGAAGGAAGATACTTCAAGAACTCATACTCTACTAACGTCAATTCCGTTAGATAATTCGCCAGAAACTCCATTTCAAGACTTTGGCTCTGCAGGACAACAAAATCAAAAGAGAAACTCTCAATCTTTTCTGCTAAACAATTATGAATCGATCTTATACATCTGAGTATAAATGAAAGAAAGCACATTACCACGTGAGAAGCTTGCGCTGCTCGGAGAAATCTCCTGCAAAATAAAAAGAAGGAAACTTTGAATCACCAAAGACTACAAACACACAACAAGACATGAATCATTTTCACTAGTCAAGTGAGATTGTTGTTACCTGAGGAATGTTTTAGAAGTGGGGCTGTAGATTTGAAAGCTAAAATGTTTGAGTACTTGGCTTTCCATTTCCAGGACCTGATCTCTTGTGTAAGTGTTATCCGTAATGTAGCAGAACTCCTCAATGCGAGGCGCGCATATTTCCTCATACTTTCTGTAAGAAACTTCTTTTTTCAAAAACCAACATTCGTTGAAAGTTTTGGAAGAGATCATACATAAGGTGATGAAGGGAGGAACTTACGAAGCAATGAGCATACAAGTGATGCCAAGCAATTGAAGTCTCTGTCTTTCCATGTAGTTTCCATGGAGAAACCAATCTATGAGATACACTGTTAGGTACAGAGTGTCTGGTACAAGTGTGTAATCTTCTGATACCTGAAAATATTCGACTTGTGAGAAGACTTCTTAAGCTAGCTACTAACAAAGGCAAAAGAAAACAATGCAAAGTTAAAACTAACCTCTACAAGCCAATCAACCAAAATTCCACGCATTGCCTGAGTCACATCTCTTTGTGTTCTCTCCATGAAATCAGGATATGGTCTGCGATTAAGCTGCAAAGCAGACAAAAGTCGTTAAAGATTCAGATGCTTCGAATGTATCATTCATAAGATATCAAAATCTAGGGGGATTATTACCTCAGCAACACGCAGGTTGTAGTAGATGTCAGGAGCATAAAGGCTACAAAGTAGAGGATCCTTGTCATCTGAATCAATGTCAACTAATTTCGGCCTACTTGCCACAGTGGAACTTCCTACTACCACACAACTTCGCTCAACTGTAAACCATTTGCAAGAAGGCATCAGAAAATGTTACAAAATCACTCACACAACAGTAAGTGACAACTTGTGTAAAGTTCACCTGTAAAAGAAGTTGATCGCTCAAGGGGTCTTGGAGGCAACTGCTTCTCAATAACGCTATAAGATACTTCTTCATTCGACACAACCTCTACCTTTGCTTCTGTAATTTCTGAAGTATCAGAGGAAGATGCCACTTTGGAAGAACTTGCACGTCCTTTCTTTAACTGCTTGATGTTCTCCACCTGGAGCAATTAAAGAAATGTCAGAAGAAAAAAACATACTTGGATGATCTTTTCGTATACAGTAGCAAGCATTGTGTAACAACCTGAATTTTAGCTGCATTGAAGCAACTTTTGTAAGAATGATCGCAAGTAACATTTGTGACATCCTTAAGAACAGCTCGCTTCTTATGTGCATTTGATGTCTTCTCATCCAAGGCTGTTCGTTTACTGTTTGCTCTCAGAACTCGTCCCTGGTTCTGTGATGTTATGAGTCTAGAAGAAGCACGAGTTACAGGGCGTCCATGGAGGGGTCCAGAAACAACATTCTCTTTCCCCATGATTGAAACCCTTTTGAGACGATCAAACCTTCTGGGTCTCAGCACTACATCATCATCATCTAGCTATAGAGATCTGAGAAATTGAAGACGAAGAAGATCAATATGTATGAAGATGAGGTTGCAACAGAGAGATGTATATGAAGCTAAAACAGACAAACTAGTAAGGATGCATATAAGATGTTCGAAGAAATTGTTTAGCTCAAAAAAGGAAGTTTATAAGACACAATGATCATTACATGATTCAACCCTGAAACGCACTACAAAGACTTTTTTTTCTTTGCAAAAATTTTCAAGTTCCAAAGTTTCAATTTTTCAGATTCAAAGGAGAAATCAGAAGTTAATTGATTTCAGTAATTAGCAAGAGAAAAAAAAATCGAAACTGTAACGCAGAAAAAACCTCAGGGCCTCTCAAACCCTTGAAAGAAAAAGTCGCAGCGATTTGGAAGAAAATAAAAATGTGAAAGAAAAAATTCACTAAAAATCTAAAGTTTTCTTCTTTTTTTCTTTTTTTGAGTTCAAATCTAAGTTTTCTTTCTTACTATTATCCATTATTAATCGGAACAAAAGAACGAACTATATTACAACTTTCTTCTCAAAAAGCATCCACATTTTTCTCAAGAAAACGAGCAGACCCATGGTTTTAGAGCTGCAAGATCTCCATTAAAAAACCCTTGGATCGGTTCGTAAAAAGGTCGCATTTTCTTTTAAACAATTAGACCCATGAGAAAATCCGAGAGACCCATGAAGCCAAAAGCTTCAAAAACCCTAGATTAAAAATGTCAAGAAACCCTCCTAGAAAACTCAATCGGAACAACAAAAACGAAGAAGATGAAGATGGGAACTTACTACGCTCCAAAAAAATATTCATCTTCTTCTTCGGGAAAGAAGTCAAAAAAAAAAAGCAAACCCTTTTTCTTTTTGTTGTTTAAAAGAAAAGAGCTCTTCAAACAAACAAAAATGGGAGCTTTAGCAGATGGAGAGAGTAAATTGTATAGTCAATTAGCTTTTATGCAAAAGGACTGTATGTGAGGAGTGAGCGGGATAGAGAAGGGTTTAAAGATAATAATAATTAAATAATTCATTTTTAAAAATTACAAACTTTTTCTTTAGCATTATTATTAGAAAGAAATGTTTATTTATGCACTTATGATAACCAAACTCATTGACTGTTTGACCATAAAATAAGGGGGAAATAGAGAGATCTAAACATGATTTATTTGTCACTAATTTTTCAATTTTAGTATGTGATTGAACATAGATTTGCTTTTAGATTTTGGTAAACTAATCATTTACCTTACTTCACCATTGATATTTTGGGTTATGTCTCATTTTCGTTTCTCGATTAACATATCAGTTTTGATTGGTTGTAGTTTTTGAAATTATTTTTGATTTTAAATTTTAAGAAAATTTATTTTATAGCCATTTAAAATTTTGGAAAAACTGGTTTTCCTGTAAAATAGAGAAACTTGTTTTTTAAAGAAAAACCAAAATCCAAATTTTAGTTGCTTTTCTTTAAAATTTATATCGAATGTGTTTTTTTCAATTTCCATCACTGAAATAACAATATTATCTTCACATCTATCATTTTCTTTTTTCTATTTTAATAAAAGTAGATACATTTTTAACGTAAATATATACATTTTTATTTGTAATATTTCTGTAAATATACTTATAAACAAAATTTTGAGTTTATTTTCTTGTACAATAAAACTATTTCTTACTTTTTGTTCGGTGATAATTTTTTTAATTAAAATAGTTTTATTATTTAAAAAACACAAAGCAAAATCCAGTTGAAAGATATTACACCAAAATTTGATCAATTACAATTTTCATAAAATTTCTAAAAATTATTTTACTGGGATAAATTTAGCATAAGATAACAAGTTAAATTTTGTTAATTATTATTTATTAATCAATAAATCATTGTAGTTATTTTTATTAATATTTAAGACATAAAAATAGAAAAATAGCTTGAAAACATTTTAAAATTTATAGATAACACAAAAACCAAACATAGCATTCAAGTTTTTTAAAAATCTAAAATTTACACCAAAAACCAAAATCTCAAAAACTAAAAGACAAAAACAATTTTAAAAGAGAGGAGCAAGTGGGTCAGTGGTTGCACCACCTCTGTATCCATCTCACGAAACTAGGGTTCGAACCCTGCACCTGCCTCTTGTGAGAGGAACTATTTGAGACTACGATGACAAAAAAAAAAATTTTAAATCCGCAAACAATCATGACCCACTCAAGATTTTTTTTTAAATCCATAGTCGCCTTCTCTCTCGCTCTCTTTGATTTGTTTGTCGTTTTGAGGGTTTGCTCTGTCGTTTGGTGACTTGCACCGATGTTGTGAGTGGATCCTCCTACTCTTTCATTCTTTGTGTAAATTTATTTGTTTCGGTGATGATTTTTGAGTTTTCGGGATGTTGCCGGCTCCTTGTGGAGCGACGATCTTGTCGTTTATTTTTTGGCTTCTTGTGAAGCGACGGTCTTTGTCGTTTATTGGAGTTATGTGCCTCCATACTCTCGATTTGCTGAATCTTCCATGCTACGACGGTGAAGAAATCGGCTTGCTGACTTGTTTTTTATTTTATCTTTTTCGTTCAATAAGTGAATTGCCTTTGTTAGGCTATCATACATCAGAATTGGTGGAGATTAATCTTTTCGAGACGGATCTCCAAAACTGAGTTCTTTTCAAACCGCTATTGTGGATAAAAGAAGAGCCAAGCAGAGGGTGCGAACTCATAGTTTATCTGTTTGTTCCCTAATTTTCGAATCTTCGATTAGCTGTTTCCAATAATTATTCTTTTCAGATTTTAGAAGAAACCAACTTGCAAGTAAACGAGAAGACATCATTTCTGGAAATTGTCTATTGTTCTCTCGACGAGTTTCCATCACATAGGCGATATAAAATTAACTTTTAGAAGGGTAGACTTTAATATGTCATCAAAATACCCTCCAAAAATACGATAGGTTTGACGATTATTCCATATGTTTAAATATTTCTATCTTTTCTATTTATAATTTGCATAAAAATTGTTTTTATTAATAAATGGCGAGTGTTAAAAAAAAAGACCATAGTAATTAATAACGATTTATGTTCCAGATTCTGTATTTTTTGTGTTCGAATATTTCTTATTTACTTTTGTTTAGTATGAAATTTAATTTAGAAAAAACAAACAATGAAGGAGGAAAGTTTGGGTCTTCCAATAAACGTATAGTAATATGCGCATTTATTTACTCTAGACAGTGTGACTATTCATCCATACTTAACTACAAGCGATTAAACAACATTTTTTTGTTCAGAAAGTGAATATAAAGTTTGTTCGTTTGATGAGATACATCATTTGATGTTGTTCGTTTTTACATTCAGGTGCATTTTTAAATGTTAAAATTGTTCGTTTTAATATCTAAAGAGCGTGCATGAATGTAAAATTGGATGCACAATAAAATGCATTCAAATAAATAGATATTTTGGACGAACTTGAAACTAGCATTCGAATGCATCATAATGCATCTAAGGTTATAAAAGTTTAAAACCCATTCCAAATAATATCTTTTGCAAAAATCGAAAAATAATATTTTTTCGTCAACATTGTCAAAATAATATTTTTTTCACATATATTATAGCATAAAAAGAGTTTGAAATTCAAACACTCTCTCAGACACAACTATCGATAAACTTCAAAGTTCTACCTCTACCGTGTGTGGCGACATCGGAGTTCACCGGCGTCGCCCCACCTCCTCATCCTACTCATTTTTTGCCTCTTGCTTCAGTACCTTCCTAAGTTGCTAGTATTTCAGCTTTTGATGGAAGGAAGCATTGAATCTTTCGTAGATATGTTTACTCTTCTCATTGCCCTTCGGGTATGGAAGTTTGAGTCCAACTTTTCCCATGGTTGGAGACCACTAGAGTTCAGTTGGTCAATCGATGTTTCTCCCAGATCAGCAACAGATCCTTTCACTGCTTAGCCACTCTCCGTCATCTCTGATCTTCAAATCGCATTGAGAAATATAATTGGTAGGTTAGCCGCCGTGGATGTTATCGCCGTCTCAGATCTGGCTAGATTATAGTGCAGCTCCTCTACATTCCCTACCTTGAGTCTTCTCGATAGCTCCGTAGGTACTCGAGTCACTACTTTGCTCTGACAGAGCAAGGAGCAGATCATAGGTGAACGGAGATCTTCCAGATTTTGGCTCGTCGTAGTTCCCTCTCGACATTCCTCGACGCACATCACTAGAATATACTTTTTATGGATCTTCGTAGTTGTTTCCTAAGGTCATTGTGTTCGTTCTCTTGCGGGTACACATTAAGATGAGAAGTTGTGCCTTGTCGGCAATTTATACTCCTACTTGGTGGAGAGGCTTTTTCTATTATCTTTTCTGAAAGCTTCAAACCGACAACAATGGCTTGTTCGTCGGGATAATTGCTTTTCAAGTATGCGGCTCTTAGACTTGCGACGTCGATGGATCAACATCTTCTCATCAGTTCACAATCCCCAGGGTTAGCCGCCGCCACTCTCCCCTTCCGCATAAGCCACCGCCGCTTTCCCCTCCAGCGACATCTCTTCCAGCTCGTGGTGAAGCATATCTGACATCTGCATATCGAGACTTTGTTCTACTTAGTCTAATCTCCTTTTCCCTCCTCCCTCCTCAGCTGCCAACAGTTGTTCTCCACCACCACCACCATCCTATGTCGTCGGCGTGAATCGAAGGGGCGCATCCAGTTTCCGAATCAATTTCGAGAAGACCATTTTTTGAACTTTATTTTCTCCATCTTGGAGAGGATAAACTCAAAATTATAAATTTTAGTTTTTAGGTTTTGTAAATGTTATCTTATATCCTCCATATTGGAGAAGCTTGGCCCAATTATGAAAATCTTATAAAGTAGATTTCATGATTGGAATTTAAATCAAACCAATATTGTCTGTCATTGTCGTTCGGTATTGTTCATGATAGAACCCGAGTTGAGTTTGAGAGGCCAAAGATGAAAATTTCTATCTCTGATATATTTATATATTTTTTTCTCCTCAATGGAGTGTATGTTTTTGAGGACATAATATCCAAATCTCTTATTATCCTCTATTCCGATCAGCTCTTCCGTAGCATAAATATCGAAAATTTTCTCCTTATATACGTTCATATTGTTTTACTATTTGAGATTAAACATACAAGGAATTTCTTTCATCATGTGATTTTTCTTCCGAAGATCATTTCCCTTATCTTAGGTGTCTTCTCGAGTCGGACTGTCTACTAGAATCTTCCTATGTTGGCAAGAATAATGATATTCAAATATTTTGGACTGCGATAGCTCTTTCTCGTCCTGCTCGTGACCACTCTTTTCAGGGATCTAGTGTTTCGGCACTTTCGGTGCAAGCATGGAGTTTTGAAACCGCAGAAATTTTGGAGTTTCTAATGTGGCAATGATGTTCACTTTGTTTGGCAATGAGCCATCAACTATTTTTCGGCAGATGGAACAGTTGTTTGTCCTTTCTTAGTATCGCATATTTTTGTTCTATTTTGTATTTTCTCATGTTTTTTTGTCTTATTTGTAAGTGAAGAGCACATTTTGTATTTTTTGCCCTTGTAAGACCGGCGGGTCATGATGGATTTTCCCTATAGGAGACTTCCTTCTCCCTTTCTTAATGAAAAGGGTTTTGATGTAAAAAAAGCATAATAATAATTTTTTCATAAATCGAACAAAAAAGTTTTAACGAAAATAATACTTTTTTGTAAATTGTAAAATATCATTTTCCGCTAAAACGCAAAAATACAATTTTTCCCCAAAGACAACGAAAAGACATTTTTCCACAAAAACCGCCTTGCAAAACAAAAAAAATTGTAACTGCGATTTTCTGCCAAAACAACTAAATAACGCTTTAAAGAATCATGAATAACATTTTCGTAAAAATAAAAAGCACAAAACAGCGAAAATCGTGGATACCATTTTTCCATAAACCCCATTAAATCGCAAAAAACCGCAAAATACCGTGAAACACTTTTTTACCAAACTCGAGAAAATCGTAAAATCTGCAAAAAACACAAAACCAACAAAAACTGCAAAACCGCGGAAACTTACGAAATTTTTTTTCTAAATAAAATTGTTCTCCGCATATTCCATTAAAATCGCAAAATCCACGAAAAAACCGAAAATCGGTAAAAACTTGCAAAACTACGAGAACCGTGGATACCATTGTGTGCATATAATCGTTTTCTGCAAAATACAAAAAACATAAAACCAAAAAACCCACAAATAGCCATAGAAACCGCATAAAAGGCAAAACTTACAAAATCGTAAAAACCATGAATATATTCTTTTGTAAAAAATTTTTCTCGCAAAACCCGTAAAATTCACAAAAATGGTCTAAAAACTAACAACCGCAAAATCGATTATATTATTTAAAAAAAGAATTTTCTGCAAAACCGCCAAAAATCTTAAATCCGCAAAACCACGAATATCATTTTCCGGAGTTTTTTTTTTTGCAAACCTGTATAACACAATAAAGAACCACAAAAAATGTGAATATGTTTTGCCGTAAGGCTTAATGTAAAACTGTGAAATCCACAAAAATCATAGGAAACAACAAAAACTATGAATATCGTTTTGGTAACAAAAAAAACTTTTTCCACAAAACAACGAAAAGCCGTTAAACGGAAAAAATTAGAAAAAGTCATAGAAACCACGAATACCATTTATGCAAAAAAATACTTTTATGCCAAATCCGCAAATATTCAAAAACGACAAACAACCGTTAATATCATTTTTCGCAAAAACTGCGACAACAATTTTCCACAAAGCTGAAAAATCCAAAAATTCTACTTTTCTTTAAAACCTCGATTACCGTTTTTCCAGTTTTTGTTTTCTGCATCTTCCAAAATTGGATGTATTTATATAATAGTACAAATACACACACGAACATAATTGCATCTAGATGCATTATCTAGACGTAAAAATAAAAAAATAGAAATGAACTGCATTTGGATGTCGCGTCTACCTAATGCGTTTTGACGCAATATCTAGATACGATATTAAAATAAATAAATGAACGACCCAAAATATAAGAGATTAAAATACAAACCCTGTTCAAAATTTAAGATTTGAAGAAAGATTCCACCAATTTTAAATGGTAAAGTTTTAACTTTTGAAATAATAAAGTTACATAGCAAAACATATACAAAGACCAAAATATACACCTTTGCCCGAGAATCAGTCTCAGTTTTCTTATGTAACTTTTTTTTGTCGGCAATCCGGGTCACAACGGGTCGACCCGGTAACCTTATAATCCCACATAGTGGATTCGGATCACAACGGATCGATCTGGTGGCCCTTAAACCCCACACAGGGGCATACTCGCACATACGCGAATGCCGAAGTTCGAACACACGATCCCGAACTTTGTGAGATGGTAGCTTGCCACTAGGCTAAAACTCACTTATATTTTGTATTTGCGTTTCTATGTTTCGTTTAATATTCCTTAAAGCTTATTTGGACACCACATGCTAAAGATCCATTGATAAATTCCATATTATTTAACCCAAAAATGTATTTTATCCTTTCGTTTTTATTTATTTATTTTACCCTTTCGTTTTAAAAATTACTTATAGAGCATACGTTTCATTTGTAGTGGATTCTCCATTTTAAAAGTCTGCCTGAAATTTCTCTTGATCAATGTATTGATTTGCTAAAATACTAGTTTTTTGTCACAACCGAATATTTATTAGACTTCAAAAACTGAAGAATTTTGAGTCAAAAGTGTTCGTTTTGCTAGCGAATCCGTAAAACACTAGTTTATTTTATCCTTTCCTTTTGCTCGTTTTGCTAAAACACTAGTTGTTCCATGTAAAAGAGTATAATTTTATTCACGGTTACTTGAATTACTTTCACCAAAACTATATAGTATATGAACTTGTTCGTTTAGGGGCAGACTTCTCCACGATTAGAAATTTTACAATTTCTTTTTGAGAAAACTGCAATAGATCTCATATTGTCCTTGGCATAAGATTTAAACAAAATCAAAATAATCATTATAATATTAGTTTGATGCGTAGATCCGCATGAGCCACTTTAAAAAAACGAAAAGATACTCAGGTAGTGAACGACGAAGTGGTGGAATCTGCAGTTTCAGGTTTTGTTATGTATCCATGACTTTTTAATGCTTTGATGATCGAGTTTCTGTAGAAATACGTCTTTGTTTTATTCGAAATGAAAAATGTGTTTGAAACACAAATAAGATTTAATTTATGATTTGATTTTTTTTTCAACCACAAATTTTAAAGAGGCGTAATGTTTACAAATGCTAATGTGTGGTTTGATTTGAATTGTAGATTTTTTAAATAAAGTTTTGTGAATTCTTTATTTGTAAGTAAGCGAAAAGGCAATAAAGTTAAATGATTCAAATAAAAAAATCTTATTATATAAGGCGGAACGCGTTCGATGTGAGTTTGACACGTCGTCAAATTGTAACTTACGAGATTTCAACACATGTCATTAATCGATCGGATTATTGACATGTGTCAAGTATTTAAAATTTCCAATTTCGCGTAAACAAATTGTTTATTTTACATAAGTAAGTAAATTTTCAATTTCTATTAAATATTGAAAGTTGAATATTAAATATTTTATTTCTGCTAAAACATTCAATATTAGTTATAAAATATACAAACATGATAAAATTATAATATTTATTTAAGAACGTTGTTTCACGTGATATTAAAAATTTTTAATTAATTTAGATGATATTGGTTGTAATTCATAATTTTTCAATAAATATTATAGTTACGTGAATTTCAACTTTAAAACAGAAAGAAATTTTGAATGATATTTTTATATTTAACTTTTTTGTGTATCACACGGAACATTATCTAGTTTTTATGAAACTGTTACGTGAAAATGTTATAACCGGAGAAGGGAATAGAAACAAAAAATTGTGTTCGGATACCTATATGTGTGTATATATAAACACAACATGTTACAAGCTATATATAAATTTTGGATTTTTAATATATATAGACTGGATCAACTATATATATTTGTATAGTATTATTTAGAAGATTAATGCGTTAAAAAATGTTTAATATGAGAAGGGCGTAAGGAGAGGAGAGGTCGTCATGGATCCAAAGACCGAAAAAGTTAGATCTACAATTCAAATAAACACAGAAACAGATGCATAAAACAAGGAGCAAATTGTCAAAAATAACCTAAAACAAATTTTTTTTTAAGGAGGTAACCCAAAATATATTTTTTAGACAAAACTAACTTTTGGGGGT